>PNEQ01105958.1:49068-78963 GCA_003012365.1 Medauroidea extradentata
AAAAAAAAAAAAAAAAAAAAAAAAAAAAAAAAAAAAAAAAAAAAAAAAAAAAAAAAAAAAGTTTCATTTCGGGGTAAAGGTTGAAAATGCATAAGATCAATCTTTACCTGAAAAAGCGGTAAATTCCAAACAAATAATCAATTTTCTTTACATACATCTCATCCTGGACATGTGAAGCCAAACGCCTGTTAAGAGGTTATATTCGGTTGCGGTATACATGGAGGTAGGAATTGTATCGTATACCAGACTGAATCTCCGCCTCGTTTCAAGTCGTCCATTCTGTTACTATTTTTTTTTTTTTTTGTATTCTGTGACACTAGCTGTAACCCACGGTCGTAGAAGAACAGGTCTGGACAATCGCCTATCTACCAATATATTTTGCTAGACCCCCTTGTTGTTTGACTGTAGTTCGTCAAGTTACCGAGAGTGTTGTGCGTCCTTGGCGCTGCAATCAGGGCGGTCTGGCTTAAACTCCGCCCACTCCCTCTCACTTTTTTCTACTGTATACATTATAAAGCAAATATAGATTGCTGGAGCAATGCTTTAGGACTGTGAGCGAAGGAAGTATTTCATAAATTGAATAAAAATACGTTTTAAAAATTGTTTATTTTTATAATGTTAACACTGGAAAAAAGTGGGAGGGAAGTGAGCGGAGTTTGAGCCCGACCGCCCTGATTGCAGCGCCAAAGACGCACAACACTCTCGGTAACTTGGCGAACTGCAGCCAAACAACAAGGGGGTCAAGTTTCCAGGCGAGTGTCCAGACATGTTCTCCTACGACCGTGCTGCAACCTATGAAGCTTTTGATCAGCGCAGAAGTGTCTTTGAAATATGCGTTCTTATAAATACACTGCAAGTCCTTGCATGATTCTTTTCTACCCACCGAGGACAATAATAATGGTATGAAACTTGTATTATACTGGCATGTGTTCCAAGATCAATACCAAATTTATAGTCTAGCCTATAAACGAGTGTACCTATCCGACAGTTCCATTGGTAATGTTTTCTGTGTTTTGCTGTGATTCATCGTTTGGTGTCTAGGATATCTAATGCTTCTAACATCGATTTAATTTAAATAGTTCATTTATGTTTAACAAAAATAAAGTATACAATTTGTTTTCTGGAATTACATTTACAAGTTGTCAGAAATATGCACTCGCTCGTAGAATTCATTATATGAGCGGATCACTATAATGGTGCTCATGACATTTCGTAGTAGTCTTTCTATCCTACGAAACTTTTGTGGTCTGTGCATAGTTTTATTTGTGGACATTATGGCGTTAAATTATACGAATGCCAACATGTTTCCGATTTACGAATCTAGTTTGTATCTTTCTTGGCAGAGCAGTCTGAAAAAGTCGTGCTGTGGTTAAGGTGTGTTATCGCCTTAGAGATATCTATGGCGATCGTGCATCTCCCTGTTTGAGGTGTCGGAGCGGTGCCACGCTCATGTATCCGAAGGGAGTAACCACATACACACTCGCAGGGGTGCTGATGTTGCTCCGGGGCTCGTGAGTATTGGTGGGCACTACACCGGGATGGGTTCCTCGGCCTCTGGTGCTAGCTTTACGCTTCCGTGATCCCTCAGCACAAAAACCTCTCACACCCAAGTCAACCTGCAGCCTCCTCGTGGCGCCATTGGATCTTAGAACTGATGCAGGCTCTGGCGTGCGGGCCCTATGCATCTCGACTCCTCAAAGTTGAGAAAGGGGTATCTGCCTTGATGGATTCTCCGACAGATGGAAACAAGGAGAAACCACTAGGCGGGGCGTTAGACTACTTAGCACTCAGGCTGGTGGGGCACAAAAGCCCAGATCTCCAAGTGGGAGATCATGGGTAATTGTAAAGGACGAACCGGATGCGGTCTGGGGAAACAAGTCACATGCCCGAGCCGTGCGGCTGTAAGGGTGGTCCCCCCGGTGGGTTCCCCGTCGAAAGGTGGATCCTGTGTGACCTTGTAGTACCCAGACGGTCAGGCTGGAAAACCCACAAATGCCATGGGCATTAGGTAGTACTACAGGCGACCAGGTTAGCCCCTCGGCATGGTTATCTGCCGTGACTGGTCTGGGTTGGATTCGTAGTGGTGGTGGTTGCCTATATGCTGGGCAGGCCTGGAGAGGACCCTTCCTCTGCGAAAGGCTGACGAGTTGGCTGCGAAAGTGTCCGGGAACAAGCCTGGTGAGTCTGTTAGGTGTAGGATGGGCCCCGACTTAAACCAAGAGGTGAGTGAGCTGAGGATATCAGTCGGGGGACAGGTAAGTGGGCGAGAACCATGGATGGGTGGCCCTTGGCTCTCTCTCTAGCTTTTGTCTTCCTTTGGAAGGTGGTTCGGAGGCGCAGTTCAGTGTTCCGCTAAAGGGTTCGGGCGGTTCCAATTGACTGTCAGCTAAAGGCCACTGCGTGGTAGAGCGTGATCTCTCTCCGCGCCCATGGGGACCGGGCGCCGGGATGGCCGCTGGCTAAGAGGTGCCGTTAACAAAGAAAGCCGTAGGAAACTGCGAGTAAACACATAGTGTAGCCATTTTGAGGGGCTAAAAACATGTTTCTTAGAATAATATTTTGAAAAGTGTTTTTCTTAAATAAATTGATGTTTAGGGAACAATGAGATGAAGTTGGTGTAAATAATGTGATAAGCACTAAAACACCTTTCACAGAGTCACTAATTTTTGATGAAAAGAATTTTGCCCCACTTTGTTTCAGTGCTGTACGTACAAACTTGTAGCTATTTTTCGTTGTCAGTGATTGGAGGTTTTTAAGCTTTCGACGTCTTACGGTTCTACCCGCTAATCACAGACGTGTGGTGTCGCAGTAACATTGTTATGATTGGCACAGCCAATGAACAGTGCCTCTGAACAAAAACGTGCTGCCAACAACCATGAAGGAGAGATGCATATGAGCCCATTCCACATCGAAACAAGTTGGTGCTAAATACTTTTCACCAAAAATTAATCTGCCAGGCGAGGATTTAACTTAGCGGGTCCCAAACAAGAAAACATCTTTCATATGATGATGGAAAAGTATTTTTTAAAAACGGTCCTATTATTATGTATTGCTTGAAACCCTCAAGCATAGTTAAAATGGTTTGGTTCAGTTTTCTGTATCTCGCAATAAGTAGAGACGAATGAAATTTGTAAAATATTCTGATCAAGGGAGACATCATAAAGATTTGAAATTAATACCAACATTTAAATAAACAAAACTTTTACTTCCTTCTGATGCCGCTTCCTGTAGCTTAGCAACGGGACTTCTCCGCTCTTCCTTGAAGTGTCCAGAATTATTTTCACCAACATTTCACTCAGGAGAAATTAGCTTACAATTTTTTTTCTACTTCCATTGTCCGCACTTGTTTAACAAATTCGAAACGGGGAGTTTTTTTTAATACCGGCATTCATAGAAACTAATTTAAAAGGTTTAGTAACACAAAAAATATTACGTTACATACAAAAATTTCTGTTTATCTTTGTTTATCGTACTTGTATAGGTCGGCTATTCTTGACGCAAAATTAGAAAGTGGTTAAACGATTATATAAGCTACTCGTATAAAAACAAAAATAATAAACATATTAGAGTAGAAATTAATTACTGAAATACGCAAAAACCTAGGTTTTTAGCTGTCCAATGATAAGTTTTAAATGGTTCTGTGTTCATATTTAACACTTGAAAAATACGTCGTCCTATGTCAATGTCTTACAATGTCATTCGTTTTTGTGGTATTTACCGAATAAAATCATTACTACGACGCGTATTTTTAATCCTAAACGTAATCAGACAGTTAATATTGTGGTTTTATCACAAAAAGTATTCAAAATAAATACAAGTTAGTTCATAGACATAGTTTAAAGTGGCTCTACAAAGGTAAACTAACATAAGCGAATAAATATAAACACATGTGAATAAATAGTCTAAAGCGAAGATGCTTCAGTCTTATGTTCATAAAGTGCTTAAGAACGTTCGTGTGTGAAGAGTTCTTAATTTTATATTTCCACAAAATAATGTTACTTTTGTAGATGTTACTCGTAAAAAATACTATCCGGCAATGAAACATTTTTGCTTACTTTTTATTCTGTAATGGCATGTCAAAGTCGAAATTGGCACATTACAGAGATAGAAAACAAACACTAAAGAACAAATTCCTTAGCAAAATAAAATAATTTACTAAAATAAAAAAAAAAAAAAAATATATATATATATATATATATATATATATTGTAGTTTCGAAAAATTTCTTCAAAATCAGGTTTTAATCTTACATCGTTAGGTTAATTATTTTTAAAAACCTTATGTGTTTTGATTAATTTTCACAAATAACCAGTGACATCTTTCAGTATAAATTATTTCATTTTACTAAGACCGTTAGTTTTCGTGGAGTGAATATCCCCGTAATAAACCAATTTTGATTCTCAAATTTTTTTACGGGAATATTATGCAAGCTAAAAATTTTCATAAGAAGATAATAATAGCCCCCAGTAACGTCAAACCTAACATTATCTTGTAGAAATATAAAATTTAATGATTTTTCGTTCTTGAACAACCTTTAAGGTTGAATTAGAAAAGTACTTCGTTTTCATGGATAGGTGCATTGCGAACACGTTTCAAAAAAGGACTCCAAAACAAACGCGCATTCCTAACCCGTCGCAACGCAGTTCAACAGCAATGCAGTTCGATTCCTTGAAATATTTTATTTAATAATTTGTTTATTTGCTAGATGTTTATCGTTACGTTTTAATTTACTTTTGATGAAGTGTTGAATATGTGAATTAGGCCACGGTTACACTAGAGATCTAAAACCTCTTCAGTTAAATACATTCGGCAGCCATGTTTGATCGTGTTTAAAAGCTGAACATGTTTGCGAGGTTACACGACTGGATAAACTCAATGAACTTCATAACCTCAACAAACTTGGAACCTGAAATGTACTTTTATTTAAATACACTCAACATTCATTACTTTTTAATTATTATATTGCATCCAACTACAATGCTGTTGCTGGGTGTAAAGTGCAAAATGTCGGACCAAAAAGCAGTCATATTTACGCCACAGTTCGTTACTCCAAGCAGCCAATAGGAGAGAAGCATCAAATATATGTCGTTCGAAACTACATATGAACCCAGCTTACTTCGGACGAGAAGAGACTGTGATCTGAACTCGTTCATTTCTCTTATAAACTGCTCCATAAAACTGAACATGTTTAAGTGAAGTAGTTCTGCAGCCAGTGTAGCCACGGCCTTATTATAACTTTCATAAAAAATTTAGCCGAAATTTTTAAGCTATTGGTTCGTGGAAAAAACTTCTATATACCACATGTATCACATTAGTTGCCGTGCAAGTGCAACATGTATTAGATTGACTACGAAGATAATTAAAACAGCAACCATTTATTTTTTCGGCGATATGAAAAAAAGTGGAACCGTCCCATCTTAACATATATATATATATATATATATATATATATATATATATATATGTGTGTGTGTGTGTGTTAGGATGGGATGGTTCCACTTGTTTTCCTGGTTACGGTTATCGGTTCCCATGCTATACAAATATCTACTAGGTTACTAGTTCCGGTTCTTTATATTATTTGGAATTTATTTTTTCCTAACCCAGTTGTCAATTTCACTATACAATTTGGCATTTACTTTCCTGAAGAAAAAATAAATTGCTGAGGGTATTCACATATATGTAGTATACGTAACATTCATAAAAGCAACAAATCCAAAATCATTAAGAGTATGTATTAAAAATGCATCTAATCAAAAATAACTAGAAACATGTGCAAATAATCTATACTATATATATATATATATATATATATATATATATATATATATATATATATACGAAAGAGAACACTGACTGACTGACATATCAATCTGCTGCCCAAACCACTGAACATAGAATCGCGAAATTTTTCTGTGTGGGTTCCCCTCAGCTCGCAGGCAACCACTAAGAGTTTTTTTTCTCGAAATTCGACCTCTAAGGGGGTGAAAAGGGGTGAAATATATTTTCGAAGAAACGTCGATATAGCTCGAACTCGACGGCCTATCATCATGATTTTTGCTTTAATAGGACACACACAAAATGCATATCAGGCAATTTAAGGATTTTTCAAAATTCAACATTTAAGGGGTGTGAAGACCTAAATGAGTTTCTGACTAACTATCGATATCTACAGAATCCTTCGGGATAGAGAGTTCGTATTGACTTCAAAATGCTTTCGTAAATACCCAAAAAAGCAGTTATAGAATTTTTATAAATTCGAACCCCAAGCAGTGAAAAGGGTTAAAATTGATTTTTCATGAATCGTCTATATCTTTGAAACACAATTGACTATCGTCATGATTTTCACTTCAACTGGTTGCGTATACAAATGTCTATGACAGGACTGCAAAACATTTCGAAAGTCTTTCATTAAGGGTGTGAAAATACGTGAAATATAGGCTAATATTTTCTATTATTCCTCCATATCTATCGAACCAATCGCGATATCGAAGTGCTCTTTGCTTCAGATTGATGCTTTTGTAAATATCCAAACACCATTAAAACATATTTTCCGAATTCGGCCCTAAAGAGGTAAAAAAAGGTAAAATGTGTTACCGATTCACAATCGATATATATTGATCCCATGGATTTTTATGTAGTGACGTGATTTTTGTTTAAGATTGATGCTTACTCAAATACCTGAAAATAAATGTCACTTATTTTCGTAATTCGCCTCCTAAGGAGGTAGAAAGGGGTGAAAAGTGGTGAAATGTGTTTATAATTAATCGTCGATATATCTTGAACCCAGCGGGCTATTGTCGTGAATTTCACCAGTAAAGTAGTCTAAGATGTGATTCAAGGGTTTTTTGAAATTCAATCTAATAGGTGGGGAAAGACCCAGAATGTGTCTTACATAAATCTTCGATATAAATCGAACCTTTCGAGATACTCAGTATATTTTTTGCTTTTGATTAGGTAAGTGACCGAAAAAAGGTTTTAAGATTTTTCAAAATTCGAACTCCCATTACTGTTCAGGGGTTACATGTGATTTTTAATTAATTGTCGATTTTGCTTCGACGGAACGAGCTATCGTCGTGAATTTCGCATCACTTGAATACTTGAACAAATATTTAGGGTGTGAAATTAAGATTTTTCGAAATTCGACACCTAAAAGGACGAAACGGCAAAAAAATGGTTCTTTACCAGCCAGCGATACTTATCTAACCAGTAGAGATATTGATGTGGTGTTCGCGGCAGTATGCTGTTTTCGTAAGTATTTAAAAAAAGTAATGCAAGTTTTATTATTTTCTATGATAACTTAGAATGAAACTTAGTTTGCACACTTTCAAGGCAGACGATCCGAGAACAAGCACGACCAGAGAGAAACAAATTAGATAGGAGTTTCGTCCTACAGCACGGTCGTAGAAGAACAGGTCTGGACACTCGCCTATCTACCAATGTATTTTGCTGAACCCCTTGTTGTTTGGCTGTAGTTCGTCAAGTTACCGAGAATGTTGTACTTTTTGGCGCTGTAATCCGGGCGGTCGGACTCAAACTCCGTCCACTTTTTTCCGTTGTTAACATTATAAAGTAAATAAATATTTCTGGACCCTTTATTTAAAATTGTGAGCGAAGGAAGAATTTCATAAATTTATAAAAAATACGTTTTGATAAATTGTTTACCTCAGTGGGAGGGAAGTGGGCGGAGTTTGAGCTCGACCGCCCGGATTACTGCGCCGAATATGTATGGCATTATCGGTAACTTGGTGAACTGCAGCCAAACAACAAGGGGGTCAAGTTTCCAGGCGAGTGTCCAGACCTATTCTTCTACGACCGTGTCCTACAGTTCTATCGAGACGTGTTGTTGTACAACCTCTATGAGACTAGGAATGTAATATTATATCTTTACATTCAGTTTTCACGAATAATTTCGACGTTATGTGGCGCAATTGTTTGTAACTCCGGTATATTGTTCCAAAGGTTCTTGACTTATTTCCACTACACCTTTGCAGATGTGCAATTCTGATATACAAAAAAATTCAAGACAGATTAAATCAGTGCAATTAGATGAAGTCGTTCAAAAGTGATGCAAATGTATTATGCAATCCATTATCTACTGACGTTCCTCAACGTCATCAGCCCACTTATACCATTTCACTAACCTCAAGGTTGGGGCACCAAATACGTTTATATTACAGCGAAACATTATCCGCCAAAACTGCCTAATGACACTTAACTTCAAGTGAAGGTTTTGATAAAACAAATATATTATTCGCGCAAAGTGGCTGACATCTGGTGGCGAGTTTATGAACTAGTAAAGACGACATCGACAAATGTTTCGTCGTTAACGGCAATGTAATTGTTCAGATGTATTTTAGAGTTATATCATGTAGAAAACCAGCAACTTGAAATGTTCTGAATTTGCAAACATTAAAAACAGTCTGAACTTGCCTTGTTGCTATGTTAGTTCAGGATAAAAAGCTTTCAAAATATTATTTTCCAGATGACAGCTGCAGTAGCTACGTAATCGGTAACTTCAACTTGAAAGATAGATGTATATGTTTGAATTAGAACAAAATGTAAAAATTAAAGCAAATTGACGTACGTAAAATAAAAAAGTAACAATTCTTCTCTACAAAGTGCATTGTGTGCAGACTGTAACTAACAAATAATATCCAAAACAACAAACATTAATTTTACACTCGTAACACATTATAGTATTTAATTTGCAACTGCCATTGCAGATATTTAAATAAATTTATTTGAATTTATTTTAGATATTAGTAAGAACTTTTTTTAAAAAAATGTACATGTAAAGTAATATTTATAACGCGTACAAAATGAATTTAGTATCACTAAGCAAAACACAGTTGTATTTTCATTATATGTGCTTTAAATATTTCATAGTAATAGCGCTATCTATTGTAAAAATTTTAAACTGTTCTAATTTTAACGTAGTTGGAATAAAGGTATTAGTTGAAATTTCTTAATTTTGCAGATGTCCCTCATTTTGCTGTTTCTCGTAATTAAATATAACTTTTGTAGTGATTGTCAACGTATATTTATGTAGTAGATTCAGTAATGAGCTATGTATGATATTATAACGTCAGGGGAAATGCAGACAAATAAAACACATTATTCCCAAACATGACATATGCATCCAAAAACACAATCCCGCATCATTTAATAGTTTTAACTGCCAAAACGTTGATAAACAGGCAGCAAAAATTCTATACACAATTAATACTTTCATACATTTCTTTTGGTGGCTGAAATATACTTTTATTTCGCCTGGTTCGCACAAAAACGAAAATTTAAAATTCAAATACAAGCAAACAAATAGCCAAGTAGCTTTGTTGATGCCGTCTTTGCGCTCCATTTTGTTATGTGCAGTACTGCGCTCTGGAGTAGGCGACACCGCGAATTGACGGCACCATCATCAATGGTTGTGCTCGGGGGTAATCAGTCTTCATACCACTTAAACTGCGTTTTTCCTTCCAGTCTGTATACAACCCACAATGTCAACTCAGGCGAAGTTGCTGTTAGTGGCTGGGACTAATTTAAGCCTGTTTTTCACGTGGACAGCTATAGCTACATATCGTGTTGCAGAGTTAACTCGACTAGCTGCTTTGTCATTCTAACACTTGGTGACTGAACTGTCTATATGGTGTACAAAGAGGTTTTTCAATTAAAGAAAATATTATCTGCTGAGAGCACGGTCGTAGAAGAACAGGTCTGGACACTCGCCTATCTAACAATGTATTTTGCTTGACCCCCTTGTTGTTACTTATGTCTAGGTACTTACACGATGAAGCCAGCTTAGGATGTTTCCGTAACTTCGATTCAGGTACGTCCGGTATCGCGACCTCTCCTTGCCCCCCATCCTAGCCCTGACTGTCAGGTACTCGCCCCACCTCCTCTATACTACCGTCACTTCACTAGACAGCTGTCGAGTCTCGCCACATCTCGTTGTTACACACGTCACAATACAGCAAAATATAAAGTAAAACTGCTGGAAAAAATTGACATATTTTATACAATACTACAAAACGTAATCATTTTATCATATTATCAGCAGAACATAGTAAAACATAAAGTGCAAATGTTGAACAAATCTCAAATTTTTAAACAGGTTTTTACGAACTCGCTTTCTTGCCTCTTTGTATTTTCGGTAACAATAAACAGTGTATTAATTTAGGTGTTAATTAACTCGCTTTATGGTCTCGCTGTTCGGTACAAAATTTTTAATCGATTTTAAACTAACTTCCTGATGAGTTAGAGTCCTGAAACTTTAGACGTAGCTCAGAACAGGATGACATTGCAATATAAGAGGGGAAAATTTTAATAAAAATAGTACTAGGTTTGATACATATGATTGCAAAATTTCACACACACGAGACTTAAAAGCAGGAAATAATTTTAAATGTAACCACGTTTTTATGTACCGACTGTAAAGTAAAAAATAATTTATCCTACGAAAATATTTTAACGATTTAACGAAAAAAAAATGCGAGGTTCTTGTAATAGATAACTGACCCATTAATAGTTCTCCCAAGTTATTAATTAACAATAATATTGCACTGCAAATGATATGAACTGTTATGTGAATTTTCTCAACGACAGCAACTCTTTACATTCCTTGTTACTATGTATTGCATGTGCCCCAGGATTTCTTCGTTTGAAATCATATACATTGTTTAATGGGAGAAATTATTTCGTATTTGTTTAATCAATTTTAATAACATAATATATTAAAAAATATATTTAATATGTTTCAACAGATTAATTACTACAAAAACACAACTGTTTTAACATATTTGTTTTGCAAAGAAAAAATAACTACAACTGTTGAAAAAATTGAGATTTTTGACCACGTAGCCTAATTACTTAAAAAAAATAACAATCATTTTCAGCATTTTAGTATAACAGAGCAGAACATGAAAATACAGCTTTCAAGAAAAATTGAGATTTTATAAGCAAAATAATTACTACAAAAAAAAACAATATTTTAATATATTAGCACAGCACAGCAAAACATTAAAGGTAACTGCTAAACAAAATTGAAGTAAAAAAAAATATTTTTTTTATAAAACAAAGCATTTTGACAGCGACGTAGAAGTCTTTTATTTTGTTTTTTAGAAGAGACAATATTGCCCTAAATTTTGCGCCCATTCTGCTATAAAAAAACTATCTTCGTCCTCACATTTTATCCAAAAATATGCTGAAATAAATTATGTCTCTGTTTACCCACAACCGAGCGAATTAGCAGAACGTTTAGAACATTGGACTCGCGTTACGGAGCATATGTGTTTGATTCCAGTGTTCGGTCATCGTGATTTCTGTGTCCCATGGTTTCCCGAAATCACTTTGGGCGAATACTGGGATGGAGTCCTTAACGAAAAGTCACGACAGATTCAATCCCAAGTTCCTTTGAACTATTGTTGTGTATGTGTTACCGTTTCTAATGATCTTGGCTGTCGACGAGTTGTTAAGCCCACTTCCCTTCCCGTTTTCGCACTCAAGATGTGTCTGATGCGAGTAACAATCAAACATGTATTTCTTAAGGGGCTTGTACACCTGACGCATGAACATTGTTGCAGCGTGCCGTGCTACGCCTATTCTTTTTATGCGAAAAAGCTAAAATTATTCTAATAAAAAACATACAGTTAAAACCAGGCTTCTATGCTTCAAATATGGAACATGCTAATTAGAAACATGTTTATGGAGGTCCCTTAAAATGGCTAAAAACGGATTTTTTTAAACAGCTGTTGAAAAAATTCTACCCAAATTCGTAAAACAAAAACGTTGGAAGCATGCGTTAGTCTTTATTACAAACTTTTTCCAAGTAAAATAAGGGTTGCCGCTTTAAGTCTCATAGGAAAAAGTGTAGTAGGAAAACACTGCTCGCCAAGCAGTTTGGCGCGTAGCGAATATAAGCGATGTTGTAACCGTAGAGTGTGAAAAGCTGAACCTTATCGCTTCACTGTCTCCGTGCAACAAACGGGCAAAATTACATTAAGTGTATTTAGGCCTCTTAACATTTATATATATATATATATATATATATATATATATATATATATATATATATGCATGTGTAATTGTATTCATTGTGCTATGTACAGTATTGTTAACTGCAGTCCACAGAATAAAAATAAACTAATCAAACTAATCGTACAGTTCAAATAAGCACATTCCTCATAGAGTATAGAGAGTATCGCACCTGAAGCCATTAACGAATTTCCAAGATGATTAACGATTATCATTGCTTGCAGCTCCCTGTCGTTAAATGGAAAGGGAACTAAATTAACCCCTTGCCCCATCACTTCTGACGACTCTGTGTTTTAGTTTAATATAGCCCGCATCAAATCGAAAATGTAATTTTGTTGACACTCTTCTTCATAAATGGAACAGAATTTTAATGAAAATTAAGAATGCTACACTAAACAAACTACCAATGCAACAATAAGGAGGCAACTATTGCAAGTAAGTTTCATATTGTATATATACTACAGTGTTGCTTTCAGAAACAACATAATATGAGTAGGCCTATGGATAATGTGATTGGATTTGACTTCGAAAAATAATCTACTAATATAGAAAGAATCCAAAATTATGATAGGAGCATTTAATTATTCCTAAAATGAAATTATTCTGTTCGTAAATTTTTAACTGACATTCATTGGTTAATAAAATCATATACACTTAAAAACTAATACACTATAAAGATAAATACTAGAATTCACTACGGGGTCCTTGTAAAGTATAGAAGAAAGTATCATACAAACAATATCATATCTAGTTTTTTTTTCTTCTGGTCGACGTGGCTTCTACAATAATGCACTGTAATATTTCTCTATTGGTGAAATACAATATCAAACTTTTTAAATTAGTGCTGAGGAATGGAGGGTAGGCCTGTGTTGTTGCTTGGGGGGGGGGGGGGGAGTGGGAGAGGGGAGAGGCGTGGTGGGCAACACGTGCGTCGCTGCAATACCTCGCATCTGCTACGCGCTTAGTGTTTGCGCATGCATAGGCTTAAGTTCTTTAGAGCGGCAAGGGGAAGTGGAGAGGCCGGCCATACCCGAATTATAGTTACGGAAACAACCGAAGCTGGCTTCATCGTGTAAGTACCTAGACATAAGTGTAGAAGAACAGGTCTGGACACTCGCCTGGATATTTGACCCCCTTGTTGTTTGGCTGTAGTTCACCAAGTTATCGAGAATATTGTGTTTTATTGGCGCTGATGTTATGGCGGTTGGACTAAACTCCGCCCACTTCCTTTCCGCAAAGATAAACAATTTATCAAAACGTATTTTTTATCTATTTATAAAATACATTCTTCGCTCACAAATTTAAGAAAAGGCTCCAGCAATCTTTATTTACTTTATAAATTTAACAATGGAAAAAAGTGGACTGAGTTTGAGTCCGACCGCCCGGAAAACAGCGCCAAAATGTACGACATTCTCGGTAACTTGACGAACTACAACCAAACAACAAGGGGGTCAAGCAAAATGCATTGTACGATAGGCGAGTGTCCAGACCTGTTCTTCTACGACCGTGGCCGGCGTTCATTCCTCTTAGTTGGCTCCCTTTTACTGCCTTTAGTTCATAAAATAGTCATTAAAGGAGGTGCTACTGAAAAGGGAGAACATGCCCTGCAGATGAATGTTTTGTTAACGTTTCCTATTTACGCAAGAATGTTATGATAAATTATTATTCAATGAAATCAAATAATAATATTATTAGTGTATAATCACACAAATAAAAAAATCATGAATTGAGAATGTGTAACTTTCAATAAAAGTTAAGGTAGTTGTGTTTATTTTGTATTTGTATGAAATGTGAAAAAAAAGCCTTGCGGATGTTAGAAAATAATGTTTACAAAAACAAAAAACAAAGTAACCGAAACAGATATTTTTTCCTGGTCGGTACCGGTTCCATCACTGCATCAAATAACCAATAGAACCGAATTTCTTATCCCCAATATATATATATATATATATATATATATATATATATATATATATATATATATATGTATGTATATCGAAGTGATAACAGAAAATGCAAGTGATAATTTGCAAATGGGAATGGATGGAGCGGTTTTGCGTGAAGGATTGGGGGAGCGATGCTGCCTGAAGGATGGGGGAGCGAGTGATGCTGCGTGAAGGAATGGGGGAGCGATGCGGCATGAAGGATGGGGGAGCGAGTGATGCTGCGTGAAGGAATGGGGGAGCGATGCGGCATGAAGGATGGGGGAGCGATGCTGCATGAAGGATGGGGAAGCGATGCAGGATGAAGGATGGGGGAGCGAGTGATGCTGCGTGAAGGATTGAGGGAGCGATGCTGCGTGGAGGATGGGGGAGCGATTCTGCGTGAAGGAAGGGAGAGCGATGCTGAGTCAAGGAAGGACCCGAGCAAACCTGAGAATGTCCGAAGATTGCCGAATGTCCTGCACATTGTCAGCGGCTAGAGTAAAGTCTCGTCTCCCACCACTGCAACTCTGGTTCGATTCTCGGCGGGGTTGGTCCCGAATGATTCGTGGAGGTTATAGTTGATCGGGGGCTTCACGGGTGCCTAGTTCAGAATTGTGTCTGTTCAGAGGTATGCATCCCTAACCTTGGTTTACTTCCACAAGCGTTATTAATTTCTTTATCGAGCTGAGCTATTGGTAGAGTGCCTGTTATGAGTGGAGCTGAATGCCACAACCTTGCGTAACACGATAGCTGCATTTTAGGCTAATATATAGGATAGTATAACGCCGAATTAGTTCTCGCCTAAAGTAATGTATATTTGTTCGTTCGAGCACAGAGACATTTTTTGTCAAAAAACTGACAAAAAATTAATTCTTATAAATGATTGAAAATTGATATATTTTTCAACAGTTTTTAGTTCAGCCATTTTCGAATAAAATCACCACAAAACTATGAAAATTTCGTTAGAACAAAATACAATCAATCACAGATAATTAATTTTATATGACATATGTTTACAAGCCAAAGAACCAAAATAACGTACTTGTTATCGAATCTATTTTTCAATGATTTTGAATGTCCAACGACAATATAAATTATGAAAATTTATTTCAAATTCGTGATTATTTTCATACGGATTTAAAACACAAAATCCACAAAAATCCATGCCAATTATTTCAAATTTTAAATTATATGTAGTTTTTATTAACAGCTACTGTGATGTTGAAGTAAACATTTTCTTCACGAACATAACTACTAACCAAATGAAAAATATAATCAATATAATGACTGTCCAAGATTTCTATCACTTGTTCCATTTAATGAATTAAAAACATAATAAACATTTAATATTACACAATTATGGTTTCATTTCTTATATTATAATTCTTTCAGCTAAAACAAAGTATATTAATTTTCCCTTGTCATCTATTATTTCTGAAACAATATCTTCCACTTTTGATGTTTGTATTGGAAAAAAATAATGGGTAAAAGTTTCACCAAAAGCAACACTCTGTTTAAACGCAGCAATAATATTAGTTTTCTCAATTATTGTATTCATCATGTTTCAGAATCATACCATCTGCTAAATTTGTGACGTGACACATGGTCAGCATCCGATCGCCAGAACTTTAATTAATGAATTCAATATTAATTTTTATTTAATATAGCAGCGTGTCGGAACTATGGCGCCCAACGTGGGGCTCGACGAACTACACCTTTGAGATAAGACTCTTGTTCAAGTCGTGAGTGACGGGAATCGATGACAGAGAGTCCAGCAACAGGAACGAGATCGAGAAATGTGTACGTGATACTACTGAACTGAACTGTGTTGTGTGCACACCGCGCAAACGAGCCCTGCAGAACTGTGTCGAACCGAGGTTGCCGCGGGCGAGAGTCGATCGCGGTACGAACGACGAGAGACACCGCAATGGAAAACGGCTTCACATTAATGCGACGTGACATCGCGATATCAGCAACTGGAGACACTGCAGAGACTATAGCAGTGGAGAGGTGCTTGGTACCTGGACTGGGCGTCGAACGGCGACCTCCTGCCGGCGGCACGAGGGTCCACATCCCACCAACAGGGACAAGACAACATCTACAAATTGGTGAGCTAAGTCATCCTTTATTATCTACTTTCCATATTTACAAAGCAGTCACCGGATGCTTCAAGATCGTCGGCCACCGTTGTGACTGCGTATCAGTTTGTACGGCCTGAAACCATGCCAGACGGTCTATTATTTTGTCTCATTACATATATTGCACCGCAAGAGTAGCCTAACGGCACTTATTTAACGAGAGCTCGTCTACTTGTCTTAATAGCAATGGAGAAGTATGTATTTGAATAATACCATAAGTTTTCAATCTTCTTTCATTTGCTATTTATTTTCATATATTTCATAATCGTCATATTCATCTTCAATTTTGTTTATTTTATTTGCTGCTTCTATAAGTATTTTACTTCTTTCGTAATTTTTTTGTATGATTGATTGTATTCTGTTCCGCAATTTTCATATTTTACCATAACATTTCACGTGCATTTTTTAATTTATCTTTTGAATTATATTTTAAAATTACTGTTTGCATTATTTTAGCTAATGGTGTAAACCTTTATGAATTATACTTTTTTTCATGACTTTTTATATACTTTTGTTTATATTCAATATTATATCTTTTACATTTAATCATTGTATCATTTTTATGTTTTTTAGTATTTAAATTATTTTGTTCGTGTAATAGTTTATAATAACATTTACACATTTCACATTTAATTTGTTTCTCAAATGGCTTATTGAAAATATTTTTTTTTTAAATTTAAATATATCCCATGCGTTCGGAAACGAACGAGTTGTAATTCGCCTCGATAAGGTTTTGTTTTTTACCATAAATTTTTGTGTTCAGAAAAAAATTTAAATGAGAGAAATAACTTTTTTCCTCGTGGTTAGAGAAGTGATAAAATCTTACATTATTTATCTCGGTATGCGACAGGAAGTTGGGTGGTAGATGTAGAAGCATGTCACTTTTTTCCTCGTCAAACAAGAAAGCTATAGAGCATTTTCAGAGGTAATTTAATTAGAATAATTGGAAAATAAGTTTGTTTATGTATTTCTTTTTGTGTATGGTTGAAATATAAAATAATTTTGTTATATTTGCTTTTTTAAATCTTAAATGAAACAAGTGATGGAAATCTTGGTTAGTCATTATATTGATTATAATTTCCGTTGTGCTAGTTGTTTTACTCGGGAAGGAAATATTCATTTCAACATCACAATAACTGTTAATAAAAACGATATGAATTTAGATTTTTAGGGAAGATGAAATATTTTAATTTTTTGACATGGATTTTTGTAGATTTTGTGATTTATAACCGTATGAAAATAATCACGAATTTGAAACAGAATATCATAATAGAGATTGTCATTAAATATTCAAATTCACTGAAAAAAAAGTTTTGGCAACAATTATTATAGTCTGGTTCTTTGTCTTGTAAACATAAATCCTGTAAAATTATTACTCTGTGATCGATTATTTTTTATGTTGACAATACTTTCATCGTTTGGTGGTGATGTTATTTGAAAATGACTGAATTAAAATTGTGGAAAAATACCTCAATTTTCAATCATTTTGAAGGGGCAGCGGTGATCGAGAGGTCAGACCTCTCGCCTCCCACCAAAGCTATGCGGGTTTGATTCCCGGCGTGGTATTTTCGTAAATTGGAGCAAGTCTTCCCCTCGTGTTCTGCAACATTCAAATTAGCATCTCGACATCGGGAATCAAAGCGGGACTCAACCAAAAATCTCCTTTTCGACCAATCACTACAGAGTGGTGAAATGACATACAGGGGAGGGGGAAGGTGAGAAGAGTATACAGGATTCAGAACCATGAGGCGGACACAGTCGGCGAACGAGCAGCGGCCAGGACAGTGCACCTCTCCCTAGACGGGGCGAGCAGTCATGGTTTCAGAGCTGGTGAATCCTATCCCCATATCCTTCCAGTATCTCTCTCCCTATACTACTTCCCGATTCCATTTATAGAATTTTATGTTGTGTATGTATCCTGTTAACTAAAGCATAATCATCTTATTTATGTTTTTCTATTATTTTTAGTTTTCTTTGAAAGTCAACTATATATCACAATGGATTATATCCAAGAAACTAAATCACTGCCATTACACAGTTCTTTCAAAAATCACTATATCATGTATCTAGTTTTCACATGAAGCCAGACAACTGAGGTTTGAGTAAAATAGTTGAGTTAACGTTATCTTACCATCATGTCAAAATATTCATAGTTACGCCTCTGTGTGTTAAGGTGTAATTCCTAGAGGCACGATTATTTCGCGTACTAAGGGCGTGGCTACAACAATTTTCATCACAATTTTTTTATTTTTTATTTGTACCAGATATTTTTTTCTTATTTTAGATACAAAATGTGACTAAATTTGGCTCTTATGAAAATTTTTTATTGCTCATAGTTTTCACGTAACGGCTTGTTAAAGTCATATTTAGCATGTTTCCGTTTTAAGGACTGCAATAAAACCATCTGATATATAAAACTAAAAAAAAATCACAATGGATAAAGACATTGCAGGCTACAATTTCATGCTAATAAAAATAAATAATAAAAATTATTTGTATTTTAATAAAATTATTGAATTTTTAAAATTTTTATTTTCAGTTTCAGCATTTTTTAAAAATACAAATAATTTTTATTCTTATTGTTTATGAGCATGACATTGTAGCCTGCAATATCTTTATCCACTGTGATTTTTTTTTAGTTTGGTATATCAGTCGGTTTTAGTGAAGTCCTTAAAACGGAAACATGCAAAACATGACTTTAAGAAGTAATGACGCGAAAACTGTGAGAGATAAAAAAAATGTCATAAGAGCCAAATTTAGTCACATATTGTGTCTAAAATAAGAAAAAAATTGTTACTAATAAAAAATTAATAAATGGTGATGAAAATTGCGGTAGAACGCGCCCTTAATCTGGCGACAGCCTATACATCTCAGACCTATACACTCACTGGCCAAAGTCAAATACCCATTGGCTTCTAACCGACGTGTTACCACCACGACTTGTTTCCTTATTTATCACTGGCTTGCAGTCGTCAAAGATGTGTTGAAGCAGGTGTCATCTAATCACAGAAAGAGTACTGAAGTATACATTATTGGCATTCAACCTGACCTAGAATCAATACGCGAAATAATCTTACCTCATGAATTATTCCTTACGGTGAGTGAACGATTATCAGAGGGTTGGACATTTCGCGAATTCATTTGAAAAGACGTTAGGTTTGAAACTCTTGTACATGCTTTTCACTTTCGCGATTGGGTCACTTTTACTGAAACCCTATTGGGGACAGTTAACCAATAGCAGACCTGCATGAAAACATTAAAAAAACTCCTGCGCTACCTTGTCAAATGCACAGCTGGCCACTCAATGGAGCACCAGCCAATGACATAATGTACACAGGACTGTGGAGTCTAGCCGGCTATGCATTTCCGGGGGTCTAACGAAAGGTATGTAACAAGAAGACTGTAGTGTCAGGGATACTTGCGGTAGAGTCCAGCGGCAGCGGCGAAGCTGCCCATGGAGTAGAGGAACTTGAGGCGGTGCGTGGCCATGGCGAGCAGCCAGGGCATGGTGACGAGGAAGCAGAGCCAGGAGAAGCCGGAGATGGTGACGGTGAGCATGGCCTCGTCCAGGGTACTCTCGCTTATGTGTGTACGCACGGCGACTGGGGCGAGCGCCGCGAAGCCCATGGGGCACAGCCTGACGGCGACGTGCAGCAGCAGTGTGGGCACGACGTAGGATGTGCGCAGTGCTTGTCGCAGTGGAGCGAGGCAGGGGCAGCAGCGACATCTCCAGCCACCACGACCCACGGCTGACAGGTCCTGCACGACGCTGGCGTCCACCAGGAGGAGTCCTGCACCAGGTAGAGTCCTGCCATTCCTGGCGCTCTCCACGTCCAGTAGCCGCGCCGCCACGTCGTTGTCCTTACGTTCCCTGCCAGTCCTCCTCGACGCCCGATCCACGCCGTGCATCTCCTCCACCACTCTGAGCAACAACCATCACAAGTTAGGACTCTATGGTAAACTAAAGCGACTTTGGTCAGCACTCAACATGTGAGGCCGCGTTCACACTGGATACACAACTTCTTCATTTCAAGGGGAGTGTTAAGACAATTTTATCGTGTTTTCAGTTTTGAGCCATAATATTTATTAAAATTGTATTATCAAAGTTTAATTTTCAATAAAGCATAGGATATATTCCTGGTAAACTGCTTGACATACATAATAATGGTATCTTTAATTAATTTCACATGCAGAATTATTGCAAGGGAATTACAGGTTAACTTTCAAGAATTTTCTTGCACTGATTCTGGGTGACAAATTAATACAAGATTTCATTATAACTTTTGTCAAGCAGTTTGTCGAAGAGGGAGTTTTGATAGTACAATTTGAATAAATGTATTGGCTCAAAAATTAAAAATTTAATAAAATTGTCTAACACTCCCCCTTAAACATGTTCAGTTTTATGGAATTGTTACACGAGCTACGAACTAGTTCAGATCACAGTCTCTTCTGGTTCAAAGTAAACTGGCTTCATATGTAGTTTCCTACGACATGTCTTTGATGCTTGTATCCTACTGGCTGCTTGGAACAACGGTCTGTGTAACAAATATGGCTACTTTTTGGTCCGACAGTTAAACTGAATTAACTTTTATGCGTAAAATAATTATGTCCACTTTACACGCGCAGCAGCATTTCAGTAATACGCAATATGATAGTTAAAAAGTTACGAATGTTGAGTGTAGACATGATAATAATTAAATATGGTACATTTCAGGTTCCAAGTTTATTGAGGTTAGAAAGTTCATTGAATTTATTCACTCGTGTAACCTCGCAAACATGTTTAAGGGGTACTGATCCCTACCACTTTGGACTTATATGTTTCTTCTCTTAACTTCTGTTCCAGTAGGTGTATCAAAATTTTTGTCACGACAAGGCATAGATACAAACTTAATCGATTTTCTGTAATTGCTGGAACCATAATATATTCATTATTTTGCAACGGGAAACAGCTGAAAAGGAATAATTGCTTTATTTACGGGAGCGACTACAGAGGCCGCAACATTAACAGAAACAATGCCATATAGATTCCAAAAAGTGAATGAAACAATAAACTATGCCTTGTCAGCGTGAAAAAAGTAAAACAACGTGCCTATTCCCTGATTTATAAGAAAACCCGTAAAACCGATCTAACAGGGATCAATCCCCCTTAAGCTTGAAACACAATCAAGCATGGCTGCCGAATGTATTTAACTGAACAGGTTTGATCTCTAGTGTGACCGTGGGCTAGGTTTTTAGCGCTGGTGAGATGTATGGAGCAGTGCCGGGGAGAACGGGAGATCCCTGAGAAAACCCACAAGCCAGCGACATCGTCCAGCACGATTCATTCATTCGAAAATCCAGGTATAGACTCCGCTGGGAATCGAACCCGGATCGTCTTGGTTGTAGACGAGGGCTCTGGCTACTGTGCCAACCGTGGCTCCTTAGGACCCCTGATTTTCGCAACAAATAAATCCTGCATTGCCTTACGTGCATATCTGCAGTTTATGCTTCGTTGTTAATGGCTAGTTCCCGAGTTTTTTTTCGGACTGGTGCCAATAACTCAAATATTTTTTAACCAAAACTTTCGAAAAAATTTGAGTCGATGTGCAATCACACGATGCACAATATTGTGGACGCGTTTTTTTAAATAATGTACCATTCGCCAGCAAAAAAATAATTTCCTTCATTTTTGCTTATTTTCACGACGAAAAACGTGGTACTTTGGGTAATGAAATCTAAAATACTTTTCAGTATAATTCTACAAAAAAATTCAGCTACAAATTATAACATACAAGTGTCAGAACTGTGCAGCGAAATTTTGATATGAGTATTAGGTAGCAATAAAAAAATATTTTCGAAATCACTGCAAAACTCCGGCCTTAAGAGGAGTCCTCGGCTGGCGCATGGACGGCGTTGCAGCGTGTCACGTGCATACATTTTTACGCGAAACCGCTTAAGTTATTCATATTATGTTTAGCTACGAAACCATGCTTCTATTTTTTTTTTTTTCAAAAATGCAGCACGCTTGTTAGAAACATGATATTCGGGCCTCTCAAAATGGCTAAAAACGGGTTTGTTAGACTGTAGTAACTCCGAAAATATTACATGAATTCGTAAAGTGCAGAACGAGAGGCATGCGTTGGTCTTTACTTCAAACTATTCAAAAATAAAATATTGGGGCCACCGCTTAAAGTCCCACAGTAAAAAGACTACAACGGAAACCTTGCACGTCAGTTTGGCGCTGCGAATAGAGGCGATATGCTTCTCGTCAAGCGTGGGACACTGGCTCTTATCGCTACGCTGTTACCACGCGTCAAAGGTGGAAATTTGACACCGCGAAGGACTCCTCTTAAGAACCACTAATTATTGGCGAAAAGAATTTTAAACCAAGTTGTTTCAATGCGTTATATAGACACATGCAGGTCGATTTCATGTTCAATGATGGGATGTTTATAACTTTCAACGTGTTGTGGTTCTACCAGCAAAGCACAAAAATGTGTGGTATCGCAGTAACCTTGCTCTGATTGGCACAGTTAAACGAGCGACGCCTCTGCACAAATACACTCTACAAAGAGTCATAAATAGGAACAGGAATTTTTGGTGAAAAGATTTTTGCTCCACTTTGTTTCAGTGGCTTACGTGCACACCTACAACTCAACTTCATAGCTATTGACAGAGTGTTTTAGTGCAGAGTGAGTGAGAGATTTTGATCAGTGCTTAACATCGAGGTCCCCAGCGCTGGTGAAGGGTGACATGAGGTGAGCATGGAGCGTCGCCGGAATGAATGGGCGGGGAAACGGGAGATCTCCGAGAAAACCCGCCGACCAGCAGCATCGTCCGGCACGATTCCCACACGCGAAAATCCGTGGACCGACCCCGCCGGGAATCGAACCCGGATCGCCTTGGTGGAAGGCGACAGTTCTAACTCCTCGGCCACCGCTGCCCCTTAGTGCAGAGACGTTATTCATCCTCAAGACGCTGGGTGTTACGGCATCCAATCACTGACCACAAAGCCGAGATGCAGTTGCGCACGTAAGCCACTGAAACAAAGTGCTGCAAGATCTTTTCACGAAACTTCCTATCTCTAACCATAAAGCAGAGCTGCAGATGTTCACGTAAGACATTTAAAAAAGTTAAAAGGAAAAAATCAACGGCTCAATGAATTGTTATTGGCAGAGTGTCTTTGCGATACAACATTTCACAGTTAAGTGTACCAATCAGAATAAGGTTACTGCGATACCACACGTCGGTAATTTTCAGTAAAACGTTGAGACACGTGAGAATTAAAAACATCCAATAACTGACATAACGCACATAAGGCAGTGAAACAAATGGTAAAGAAATATTTTCACCGAAAGTAAGGATTCCTAACAAAATATAATATTAGCATTTCACTTTCTCCGTAGCTAAATATTAACAGTAGCTTTCGTCTCTTGCTTTCCTTACACAACATCATGATGCACGTGTCGTCTCATTATTCACTGTACACAGAATGTCCTGAAGTACTTTCTGTTGAGTCGTATCAGTTTCAGTTAATTTTTGGCATCTACCTGCATTAACATTTTTATTGTGGGACTTTAAATGTGTTCAAGTGCATTTAATATAAAAATTTTACATTTTTACGAAATAGTACTATTTGTATAGACGATACTCGTGAGTACAGTTTCCTCTCACGAAACAATTTTTAGCTCTCACAGCTTTCTCGTAACTGAGCGTCAAAATCAAAATCTGCATGTTACGCTGGCATGCAAATAATGAAAACCAGTTGATTACCTTAAACGAAATAATTCACAGTGAATAAATATGACATGGGCTTCGTAGCCATATATTAGATAAACTCACGGGGAACAACTTTACAGTTGAAAAAACTTTTTGCTTGTACTTTAGCGTAATTTTTAAAGATTCAAAATATTACGTTGTGAGTTTTTAAATGTTACGTTATGTAGCCCATAGCATGTTATATCACTGAAAATTATTTCATTTCAGTAAGTCAACTGGTTTTCACTACTTGCACGGCAGCGTAACGTGCAATTGTTGCACCATTATGAGAAAACTATGAGAGCTAAAATTGTTTCGTAAGAGAAAACCTTACGCACAAATACCATCTACAAAACGAATACAATTCAAGAAAATGTAAAATTATTGTTTTGTGCTCTTTTTATATCAATAAGCAGTGTGGCCTACGATTTTAATGAAATCATGCTTGTAGCAAAGGCAAAGGCCAGTGTTGTTGAATACCGCAATTTCAAACGGATCCGGTAGACAAATCTTGAGAAACAACCGTCTGAAAATTATCCTTTTAGCTAAGTTCGTGGGTTTTAAAATAAAGTTTTTAGTTTGCGTAGTGTCTTAAAATGCCACATCCACATGTAATTGTACGTGCGTTTTTTCTTCGTGGATAAACATTGTGTACGCATGTTTAGTGGTTTCTATAAAAAAAAAAAAACATAGCTCCGAATACGTTGCGCGTAGTTTGAGCGCCATCCATGCGGCCGCCGGATTATGCATATAGGTATAATTGTCTTGTCGGTGCATCTATGAAGTTGTGGCTCAAAATAAAGTGTTCAGATATCTATACAGCTGGTGCATAAACTACGTTGCAGTGTGATTTAAAAAAAGAAATACTACTAACCGTGTGTTTGATATCTCTATCTAGGCCTACGAAAAGCAACACATTTAAAACTACACTGTAAAAAAGTGAGTAATATTACTCATCATATGTATGGTAATATTCCCCAACCTTGAGAGGAAAATCTGATTTCCGAATATGTGTGGAAATTTTCGCAAGGTAGTGTATTCGCCACACAAACCACTAGGAAGTTTCGCTCGCGCGTTATGTCAAATTGTCCTAGAGGGCTTGCGCCAATATGTAATGAAAAATTACATTACCAGTTGAGTAACTTTCCTTGACATGTGTTGAATAATTTTCCCTCACTTGTAGAGGTAATTAACTTCCATTACAAGTAGAGTAAATTTACCAAAACATTTTACAGTGTATGTGCTTCTCTTTGTCCTGTTTATAAAATACCATTCTTAAAACATGGTTTGGAAGCACCTCAAAATCGCCAATAACGGTTTTTTCAGACAGCAGCCGTGTAAAAACTACCATGGCCCAAGTCATAAAACAAAACTAGAGATACATGCGCTGGACTTTACAACGCACTTTCTGTAAATAAGGGAAAAAAAGTCACTACTTAAAGGGGGAGTGTTAGACAGTTTTATTGCGTTTATTGTGTTTTCAGTTTTTATTCAAGTTGTATTATACAAATTTTCTCTTCGACAAAGCATTGGATATATTCTTGGTAAACTGCTTGACATAAATAATAGTGGCATATTTCATAATTTGTCATGCAGAATCATTGTAAGAGAAGTATAGGTTAACTTTCAAGAATTTTCCTGCAATAATTCAGCATGACAGATTAATGAAAGATTCCATTATTAATTATGTTAAGCCATAAAAACCAACGACCAAAGCATTGCACGACGTTTTCGTGGCCAGTACATAAAGGTGACACGGTTGTTGTCGCCTGGAACCAGTATAGATCTTCTCGCCTGCCCGATACTGTACCTTAGACACTGCTTCTACAACCTGCAGTATAGCGCTCTCAAGCGCCGAGGTGTAACATTTAAACTTTTATCTCATTTTAGAACTGATTATGTAGTCATTCGTTTAAGTACAAAGCACTTATGGCGGAAACATAGGTACACAACATAAATATTAAAATTATATTTTCTTGCTTTCAAAGCATAAGCTTTATTATGAAGGATAAACTTGAAGAAGATTTTCTCGTAAAGAGCGGTTTCTGAAGCATCTATTGCATGAGTACGTATTTTACATTGCCAAAACTTAAAAGAGCCGATTAATTTACAAACACATTAAAATTAACTTCTAAGGATTTTCCGCAATATAGCAAATTATGAATAACCGTCTTTAATTAATTATTCAAGTTGTACCTTTTTGACAGTGTATCATTCTTTCAATAATTATTTTTAACGTGCTCTGCATATCGTACAGTCAGGTACAGCGCTCCACTGGTAATCACTCTACTACACTTCAATATTATTTCTATCCTCTGCGTCGGGTGCACAAAATGCGCTGAGACAGGCACACATCTCAACCGAGCCAAAGAGTAAATATTACGTAAGTAAACATTTGTACCAGATGCGATTCTATTTTTACACATGAAGTAACGTGTAACACATTGCAAAGGAAATAAAATTACATTTCATAGTTTAACGCAAAACGTTCCTGTACCAATTGCATTAAGACATGTTTTACAATGACAGAGAAATAATTTAGCTACTTCGGACATTTCTTTTCAATTACACACGGATAAGTGTTATTTTACTAAAGAGTCCAATCTGGGCTAAATTTGTAAAAACCTTCGACAATTTTACTTTCGGAAAATATTTCATTTAAAGTATAACGGTGAGCTACACAGCAATAAAAATCATACTTTTGCAAGAAAAAACTTATGAACTAATGTCATAACATTTACAAGTCTAGGCACTAACGACAACAATGTCGCAAGTCATTAAAGTGGTCTAAATTTTCCAAATACCTTTAGGGACTAATGGGATATATTTTTATGAGCATAGTGTTTGAGCTGAAACAAAATAACCGTCAGTGGCATGTAAAATGTTACAAATACTTACTAATTTTACAAAAGCAAAATATCTTGGAAACTGTTTGCCAAAAAAATGTTCGTGAGATTTGAAGCAATTAATGTAAAGTATAGAAACATTTATTTGTTAATGTGCGGTTATTATTGTAAATATAAAAAAAAGTTTTGCAAATATACATACATATTTGTATATTTGTAAGCAGGTCCTGTAAAGTTTACAATATTGTAAACCTACTAAAAGATATTTTGTAAACTAGTTTCCGAAGATAATTTTTTTTGCAGAAAAAAATTTTTTTACTGTCCATGTATCGTACAAATACAAATTACGATTTTTACCCTTTCCCACAACATAGTTTATTGAACAATACAATAGTTCTTGCCAACTTTCAATGCCAACATGATAATGTAATGTGTTCATGGAATACTATTTATGACGGCATGATCTTGTAACTTCGATTACAGGGAAATATATTACACCAAAGAAATACACCACACGACCAAAATACTTGCTCAGAAACACGGTAACATTTATTTTCTAGGACAGATTTTTGTTTCTGTACAGACTTTCAAATTCCTGCGATGTTGAATTAATGTTTTCATTGTTAATGTACGCACCATGCTTTGGCACCATTGTGATGGTTCTTTTATGCCTAGTACCAATGTACATCTTTCTTGTACAAGAAGTAGATGCTTTGTGAACAGGGAGGTGTACACGAGCCAGCATACCAGCTAGCATCCTACCAAATTACGTAAACAGTACACACGGCGTACTTTACTGCACGTGAATGCAGATTTGGAAGCTGCATTAAGTGTCATTGGGCATTATTTGTGCAATATTTATTGTATGTTATACGTAAATGACAAAGGTTGGAATGGGAAATATTATCTGTAGTTTACAGTATACCTTGATTTCAGTGACGTGATTCTGATTCGGAGCATATTTTTACTGTAGCTTCTTTTGTTTATCTCGATATTACTGCGGTTCCAGATTACTTCGTCTCCTATATTATATTTCGTTAGATACATTTGCGTGCCCATAAAAAGTTTGTTTACATTCGACTTGTACAAGAAAGATAATGAAAAATAGAACTGTCCATATTTCGTAATATCTAGTATATGAAACCTAGTATGCTAGCCCCTAGTGTGCTTGTATCTACTGGTAGACCTGACCTACCACAAGGCAATCATGCAAAGAAAAGTCATATTATCATATCTTTACGCTGTAGCACTGTATTGTTTACCATTATTCGTATTTACTCTGTTTTATAAAACTTCAGTAAATTTGGACAGTTCTTTCTGTACATACTGTTAATATTATCTAACGTCAGTCGCAATACAAGACATACTGTAAAAAAGTCCTAAACTGTTTAGGAAGTATTTAACCGAAACACAGTATGACAGTTACAATACTTCCTTCCTTGTAAATATACAAACTATTACAGTTGTTACAATACAATTCTGGTAACTTTAGTATACATTTACCTGTTTTATAAAAACGTTTAAGAGTGCTACTGTGGATGCACGAGAAACAATTCTATTATACCTACTTTCTTAGCGATCCTATATGCATGTGTGGCAAATTTACGAACTACTTTTTAGAGAGTAATATTTACAGTACATAAAGATGGAGTGAATATCTCATGTTTATTTCAGACCACAACTGTCGAATCACGTTTCATATACACACAGGCCGTTGTGAAATTTTTTGTCAGTATTTAGGGGTCTCATGATTTACAGCGAATAGTGCGCGGGCTGAATCATTTATTAAGGACTTCTACGTTGGACTATACCTACCGTCAATACGACTCATCTGCCAGTATCAGGTGTAATGACATTCCACAGCATGTATATTATACAGTACACCCGGTATGCACCAATGCAGCATGTAATGGGAACTATAGTACAAAAATTGTTCATTTTCGGACCTACGTTCACAAAGTATTTTTTGTTCCTCTAGATGTAAGAAATGTTACTTCAAAATATTGACACGAAATTTCGCAACATCCTGTACGCAACACATAAAAGTTACCCTCGAGGCGTTCCGTGGTAAGGTTAATTCTAATTCAGTTTTGGAGGGCTTGTTAACTTGATAAGGGATATTTCTGTCGGTATCTGCACTGGTACATCGGTAAGGAGTAAAATATCACACTGTCAAACGTCGTTCTTTGGCAATGTTCGTATGTGTTTATATATATATATATATATATATATATATATATATATATATATATATATATATATATATATATATATATATATGTTTTATCCCATTGTGATTCGAGCGCAACTCGCGGTGAAAATTTTTCCTCTTAAAACTTATCCAGAGAAAAAATTATATTAGTACCTGTCGCAGAATTAACCTCATCCGTGTGTACCATGTGAGCACGTACGCTGAAAAAATTGCCTTAACTACAGTGAATGTTATCAAGTCATGCATATATCGTGCACTTTACTATACCTCAGCTTGCAAATGATGTGCATTGTTACTATAAGAGTCGTGTAACAAATGTATAACTAATAACACGTGTTTTTCACATAGAATGTTCAAAAATGCTACCACTGATGCCTGGGAAACTGACTAACATGCATACATTTTAGCAGTTAAATATATCTGTGTAGTAAATTAGAAAATTATAATTATTTTACATGTGATTTTTGAACAATTACTTCTGTGGGTTATACTATTAAAAACATCTGTATATGTGTAATTACGAGTGAATGCTACCATGTTGCAGAAAACCCCCACAATAAAACAAAAAAGTAAACATTAAAAATAATAGAAGCAAAAATAATTACTGACAACAGATTATAGGCCATATGGGAATTCCATTTTAAACATTTTTTCATTGATTTTTTTGCCTCCGTTATACATATTTTTTGAGATTTTCCTGCAACACGACAACATTAGCTCACAATGGCGTACATATAAAGTAAAGGGATCAGTAAAAAAAAAGTTTTTGTCATACCTAGCATTAAACGTGCCACGTGACCTCTGCGTCGTCTCCACGCTGTCTTCGGCCGCTTCGTCGACGTCCTCGCCTTCCTCGGGTATCTTAGGCAGAATGCTGATGCCGTATGCGTGTCTGTATTGGAAGGCTCCGTCCACGTTGTCCAGTGTCAGGTCGCTGACGAAGCGCTCGTCCTCAGCCACCTTGTGGAGGCCCGTCACTCCCGCCGATATCAGTGGACTGCTGCTCG
>PNEQ01105959.1:0-78729 GCA_003012365.1 Medauroidea extradentata
AAAAAAAAAAAAAAAAAAAAAAAAAAAAAAAAAACAAGAATCACTGCCTGGGTGTAATGTGGGGGTTATACTTGAACTAGCGTAAATAACTAAACACATTTCACAACTTTTTAACACTCGCTGGAGTCTGTAAAAAGAAAACAGAGACCCTTTGGCATTCAAAAATAATTACAAAAGGACAATAATTACATGAAAGAAAATTACGTTACTTCAGAGGCCAGAAAATACAAGGGAGGGGGGGACGTGGTTCTCCGAGAACAGCCGGCTGGCTGTTCAAACGTGTTCACAAGTTCAGCGAGTGGAAACAACTGCTAACGCCCCCGTAGTCCGTTTCATGGGTTATTCCTTTTTGCCTCGTCGCAAAACACTCTATTATACGTACACTTTTATATAAAACACACACAAAAAAAAAAAAGAAAGGCCATAGCAGAACATGGTTAAGCCCTGCATCGAGTTGACACACGGCTGCAGGGGTTGGTCGGGGTGCTGCCTGCCGCATGGACGTGGCAACGGGCTGTGGTTTAAAAGTGTAGAGGAGGTACGACGACAAAATATACGAAAATGTGGTTTCATTTGTTTGCATTAAAGTGTTTACATCCACGAGAAAGCATTAAATGTCGAACGTTTATTTAAAAAAAATAAGTCAAGGTAGGAACAGGAATAATACCTGTCTAAGCAAATCACCTTTTAAAAATCGGTAGCGGAGACATTGAAGTATTTGTTCGCAAACAATTGTAAACTATTTTCAGTTGGTTGGGTATGTGTTCTACAGTGATAACCGATGGTGTTCATAGATATTTCAGACCAAAAAGTATCATTCTGTAGTGGATTACACGATTAGGTTAAAATTGTGTGCAAACTTTTTTTCAGTTTTAGTAGGTATCGGATTAAATGTTCTGAACTTTTTTGTACCAAATACTTCAGATGCCGATACCATAAATATCGGCAGATATCTTAGCATCGGTACCGACATCAGCCCAGCCCTACTTATTTTTTGGTGTTTGAGTGCTAGTTTGTGTTAATTTACTTTCTTATAATTTATCAACTGAATTCGTTGTGGAATTATATAGGTTTACCTATGTTTGCCAGTTGCAAACAAAATCCTTTTGTTTGTTTACTTGTCTGTTTGTGTGTATCCTCTGGTTTTCTGTGAAACACTTTCTGCTGTAGTGGCAGTGGCGTATGTCCAAAATATTTCTTTAGTTTCTAACATATAAAACACTTTAAATGTTAACTTTAAGTTATCTAAGTATTGAAATCAATAATCAGTAAAGCAAAAAACTATTTTAAAGTTAGTATCAGTGAAGGATCCAATGGAGGGAGGGTAAGGGCTATTGTCACCCTAAACCTCCAAAAATATTTAAATATGTACAAAGTAAAAATCTTAAGTGAACTTGATGACCATTCCGAAATCACGTTTTATTTTTTAGGGAAAAATGTAGATGACCAAGCTAAAGAAGTGTCTGCTCGTCACAGTTCTATATATTTTTTTAAAGTAATTTTCTCCCACTAAAACTAATCGCTTGGTCCGTGCCTGGTTAACATAGAAAATTTAAGTTTTGTTGCTGTTGTTTACAGAGCTACATACAAACGAGATTAAATAACAAAATACATACAAGCTGTATTTTGAGTTATAAAATTAAGTTAAAAATTAGTGCACATTTGTCTAGTTCAATTCAATAATTTAGTTCCCAGTCTGCTCTGTTTCGGTTGTAGTGAATCACAACGTGTAACTCACAAAATGCACGCTATTTGGCCAGTGTTATGTAAAAAAATATTCAACCCACATTTCAATTTATATCCAAAAGTTAATATTTACGTCTAGAGGAATCTGAAAAACATACTAAGTATGGTAACCTCGTATAAATGAAAATATGGCACATATTTTGAAATAAACCATAACACAAAATCACCTTGAGGACATTCACCATACTTCAGTGTTATTTGTTTGTAGATTTGAGGGTTGACTCTTTTTTTGCATAACACTATCCATTTATTGTTTAAAATAACTACTACTAATATCACATATTACGTGACATCAATCAGTGTAGAGGTTGCTGTTGGCTACTGGTGGATTCACACATAGTGCCACACTGCTAGCAGTTTAGAGCATGTGATGTCCTCAGCTAGTTGTTTGTACAGTTGAACAAGTGCTACTTCACCAGCTGCTGGTGTTTTACTCACTGGCTGACAGGAGTCAATCGCTACTGAGGATGCACATTGGGCTGCTACCAGCACTGTCTGACCAGGCCTTTAGAAAGAAGTATTTTTGACTGCCCAGTAGTAATACATATTATACATGTTTTTGAATATCAACCAATGCACACATGGTTCGTCATAGATTAGAATTATCCTATATATTACATTATTAATACTGTATATACCTCCTGAAATTTTTTCAAACTTTCACTTCTAGTCATTCTAAATTTGCGCAGAAGACATCAGCTTCCAAAACTTTGTGACAAGCGTCTTACAGCTAGTAAGTTACTCAGTGCCTTGATAATTGGATGGCGTTAATGCATTAAGAGGCAAACTAACAAAAGCGAAATTTTACAGGAGAGACGGTTTTGTAATAACTTTACAAACATTGCTGTATTTTTTAAGTGTGACACATAACTTGGTGTGAATTTCAGCAATACCATTTTCTATGGGCATTTACTTTGTACAGCAATGAAATCAATACAATATTTATATATTATAAAATTAATATATTAATATAATAGGGATGGTCTTTGTGTAATAAGTGGGAATTTTTATGCAATAATAGACCAAGTGTTAGTCTTTGTGTTATAAATAAATTAGTATAATGCAACAACAGAACACATGTTAGTCTTGTGGGATTTTATGTAAATTAATATTGTTACTTTTGGGAGTGTTGTTTGCTACAATAATACATCAAGAGAATTTCAAGATTTAAGCATTTTTTAGTCATTATTGTGCTGATGGAGTTTGATGTATGGCAATGTAGTAGTGAGATAAGGGAAATAAAATAACAATGTTCGTGTATCTGTATACAATTGTTCTACAGTTCATACTATTCGTTTTCAACTTCAAAATCCAAGCTTCAGTCAAATCCGTCTATTTTGTCTTCTGTTGAATGTCTGCTCTCAGGGACACGTAAAAATGCACCTCTTAACCTCAGATGCGAAACATTGTCGATTTGATGTTGGCGTTCTTTGCTGAATAGATGGATTTACCATCTGGCCACAGTTTTCCCAAGTTTTTAGAAAATGTTTCTGACTGCCGGCATTTACAAGCGGTGCTCCTCTCAAGATTGATTTCTTGAGCTTCTGCTGTAGATAACGGATGTAGAAAAATACCGAATGGTTTGGTCTTTATAACTGTTATTGACCTAATTTTTAGCCAGTTAATTTGATTTTCCTGTGTATTTTGTCACACTTTATTTTAGCCACCCAGACAAATCCCAAAAATGTGACAAGATACGAACACAATGTATCGGTAAAATGAGGTAACAAATTTCAGCTGAACTAAGCTGCAACAAATTATCAGGTCAAAAACAAAAGAAACACGAGTGTTATTCAACATGCAAGCCAAATATTCAAATAAAATGGTCTACATCATACAATAACATTAACTATTCATTTAAATAGCAGCACGACAAAATTGAGTTGAACGGGAATGTTACAGAATATATCGCTAATCAGGTACACCTTTTCTGGCTTAAAATATTACCCAAAAATACAATTTAGAGAGCTCATTAAGACAAAATTAATTTTTGGTTTCCCTTACTCCAATTCAAAATGAAGGGTCTATAAATTTTCTTGTTACCAAGAGTGAAATTGAGCACAAAAAAAAAGTTCGATAGTCGCTTACTTATGCACAAAATTTTATGCTTCAAATAAGTACTCTAAACATTGTCTAACATCACAAAGAATACATTTTAATGTTATTCCAATTTTTAAGATATTGTCAAATTTGCAGAAAATCTAATGCAGCTGCTGCATAACTGTACTTCAGAAGAATACAGCTACTACAGCCCCACACACCAGGAGTTTTAAAACATACCTTGTTCCATCCAGATCGTCACACAGGACCGCGCCAAAAATAATGAGGGTAAAATCGGCACCAAACCTGTACAAAGGGTACCGAATTGCATCGTCACCATCCACTTAACCTCTATTATCCTAATGAAAGGCAAATCGCTCACACAATCTTGTACTACAAAATTGGACACAACAAATTACATTACTGGTATTAAAAACCACAGTCATAACTTAGACACAATATGGTCCACCACTTTAATCTAAAGTCGTTCTGTCCGATACTGTCTCTTCAGAGCGAAACGTTTAGCAACATTCACACGAAAATCTACGACAAAAGCCTTTTTACACACAAACTTCATCACTCTCTTTTCATCTGTCATACTACAGGTGGTCATAGTTTAAGTGCGAGAAATTTATCGTCTCAATTCAATGTTCAGCAACAACGCACTTATTACTTTAACTTCAATCACCGACCTTCAATATTAGACTGACTACAACACTGTATTGCTGGACGCACAAAGCAAGCCAGCATGTCCGCTGTTAACTGCCGCATGTTCCATCGGCAACGCCAAGTTAATCGCGCCAACTAGTACTGTGTCCGCCACGTCTCTCCGACCAACAATGACTCCAAGAACTGTCAAACACTGACTACCTCTCTCACTGACTGACTGCCACCGCCTGCGAAGCAAGCCCACATATACAGCGCACCTAGCAGCGAGAGCCCCTACCAAAAATTCTGGTGTGAGATGTCGTACATTCACTGGAATTCTGGTAGGCTACATTACATTTTGGTGCGAACCCACAAACAAAAGGAAAAGCGCTCTACTACAAAAGGGCATCACACTTTTTTTTCTGTTCACAATACTATTCTCTGCTGCCACAGTACCAAGAAAATCATCACTCTTAATTTTGCTTTCAACAAGCTGGTTTATTTTTCTACATTTTTCCATCACGTGGATGTTGTCTTCAGGTATGCATAGTTTTTGATGTTCGTGCAAGGCACTCTTTACGTCCAAAAACTCTTGAGTCTTTAGGTTAAAAGCTATGGCCATATATAAGAAATGTTTGTGTTATCTTTTCAATTGATGGTGGACATTCCATTGTAGCTTTTACAATAAGTTTCATTTAAATGTTCAGATTTTGCTCTCCACAAGAATCAGATCACAGTACCACTTCTGTGATGTTGATAATCTAAATACAGACTGCAGTGTAATTTCATGCATGAACACATTTTTTGAGCCTCACCCTCAAGCCACACATAACAGTGCCTCTACCTCTTTATCCACTGTGAAGTCCACAATTATATAGCTGTAGCTGTCTCTTGTAGAATATAATGTTAGTAGGAATACGAAGAAGGGGCATATTCTTCTCAATATCAAACGTAATAACTTCGACGGTTGGGTATTCTTGAGCTCTCATGAGGTCTTCTCTCATCAGGTTTCTTGCTTGCTATGCTTCAGCCACGTGGGTATCACGTTTCTGATTTAGTTCTTCCAACTGCCTGCCATGTAAATTTTGTTTCTGAACAGATACCGAGTCACACAAATAACATATATCTTTCTTCAGGGATTTTCTTTTCAAATTGAATTTGGAGTAAAATAATGCTTTGGGTTTGAAACGTCACTTTTATATCAACTGTACTTTACATGAAGAGTAGTATGACTTAGTCAAGTATTCATATTTAGATGATTCCCCTAAATAGTGTGATATGTACTTTGAGAATTTACTGATGTGCTCAACTACTTCATTCTCCCTTACGTCTGACACTGCATTCTTGGCACCACCAACCCTCTGTTATCTACTGTTTATTCTAAAGCACTTTTTTTTCAAGTATCTGTCCACACCACAGCTAGATATCTTAAGACTTTAGAGAAAGAGAGTTTTGCATGCAGGTTTACCAGCCAAAGTGTATGTTCTGGTATTCTTTCTCACTTCTGATGTCTTGTTAATTTTCCTACCGACTGGTTTTATCTAGATCTTACCAGTTACAAAGGGGCATTTCGCTGCATAGCTGTTGAGTATCCAAAATATTTGAAATGCCTTTCATCGTTCCTCTAAGCTCAATCTTTAATAACGCATACATACTGTTACAGTTGCAATGATAATTGCAAAATTCGCTGGACAGTATCTCTCTATGTCTCTTTGATTAGACTTATATACTCCTGGTTTGTCACACACCTTTTTTCCCCTATTCTATCTACTCTGCCCTTCATAGTTTCTTTTTCTTCCTTTCCCTCGGTCTTCCTGCATGATGTAGGAGAGTTGTTCCTGGGGACGCATTTCGGTATCCAATTAATTCTGTTGATTTTCTTCTGCTAATGGCGTTTCATAAATAACTTGTTCAATTTCTGTCTCCTGTGACTGTGTTCCATTTAAAGCTTCTACCTTAGACTTCTGATTTTCAGCCCCAACTGTCTCATTTCTGCCCATTTGTAATAATGATCAACATTACTTGAAGTACTACTCATTTCTTCTATTGTGGGTGAATTTGGCTCAACCAAATTATGTATAAGAAGGCTGGATATATTTGTATGATGTAACTGCATGTCACATTCTCTAGGTGGAATGCCCTGCAGACAGAATATGAAGATTCTTGTTAGGCTCATCAGCAACATGTTTCTCGTTCACACAGTCCTGAAACAAATAAAATACTCAGTTTGTTTAGTACTGGCCCATAATACTTAGTTCTGTATCACCAATCATTATGAACAAAGTTCTTCATGTTTATGATAATAATGCAACAATGATAATGTAGTAGATCTGTTAACCTCACATTATTTGATTGTCCAGGTTTACTGGAATTTGAAGCCAACTCGAGGATTTCATGTGCACTTAACATATTAAAACTTCATACAATATCTTGTATCATGAATATAAAACAATACCACTTCAGTGTGTGTTTTATATCTTGCTGTAAAACAACATTCATTTGTGAGTTGTAAACAAAAACAAATTATTAATTTTATAGGCCATGATTTGACGCATATAAAAACGAAAAATTAAATGGTTTTGTATTTAGTAAAAAATGCCGAATTTTGGTACGAAACTTTGAAAATTTCAACAATTTTTCAATTATCCAAAAATGTATATTTTTATATGTGTCAAATCACAGCCTAAAACATTGTTGTACAATGTGAATTTTTTCGGTTTTGTTTGTCTTGGTTTAAGCGGCGTGCATAAAACCGTAAAGTGCAAATTTTTGTGTTTGCGACTCATTACGAAAAAACTATGAGAGATACACGAATTTCCTTAGAGGAAGATTTAATCACAATTTAAGTGTAAAATAAGAAAAAAATTATGGTACAAATATAAAAATAAAAAAAAGGCGTTGAAAACTGAGGCGAACCGCCCCCTTAAGGTAGCTGCCTGCGTGGATGTGTTCTGCGATCTCGAGGCCTAGACGTGTGGGACATGTGTGAATGCCACATAATTGGCATCACCTCTCCTTAACCTCAAGGCGTAATTCACTGAACTGATGTACAGACTTCTTGAGCACAGTTCACCTCTATGAGACATTCAGAGTTGAACCTATCATTTCATTACAAAGATAAATGGGTTTTGTACACATCTATAACTTTTAAATATTCTGCAGCAAGATTTTTGTGCCTAAAATGGACAACTAAAACACACTTTATTTTTGCCAATTTCAACCATTTGAATATATGCTTTCAGAGTGCGTGGTAGATCGATAAACGCTGAAAGCATCAATTGATTTCTACGCTTTTTTCGAAGCCAATATGGATAAAATACTCAATGACAATCCTAGACAATGGTATTTGCCAACTTGATGAGTAAATATTTATCCAAAATTACTAAATCGTTACGCGTGATCTCATGCGCAGCAGTTAAATGCACGAGGTTCCGGCGTCAGAGATTGTGCCTCGGAAGTCCATAACACTGGAAACTTTTTTGTTTAAAACGTTGGCTGAAACTATTGTCTAGGATTGCCATTGTTTAATTTTCGCAAATTGGCTTCAAGAAACCTACAGTTATAGATGAATGCTTTTAGCGTTGAGTTATGTACCACGCCCTCTTAATGAGTAGTTGTGAACATGAAAAAGATATATATGTATGTATGTACATACACGTACACGCGCACGTGTACCATTCTTTGAATGATATTCGTAAGGAGACATCGCGCATTCGTGGTGAGCAGTTTTCGAATAATCTTATAACGCTCGCGACCGCTGCTAGGTCAGGCGGTGACCTTAATGCTAGTTGTTTTCTTAATCATTGTCCTCCAGTGGAAGAATTTGCGAAACCCATTCCGGAACTCTAGGAACAAATATACGGGCAAATTATTTTAATAGGTAGTAAGTTATTTTTGTAGGGGTTTGTTTAATTGACGTGCTCATAGTGATTGAGTAGGTAACTCATATTGTGTAATGTCAACAGTTATCTGTCAACGGTGATTATTTGAATGAAGCATCGCATTACAAAATTATTTAGGAGAGAAATCAAGTAATGAAGACAGCATTGTTTTGAGTGCCAACGTTTCAACTTTTACCCTTCCATGAGTTGCTAATGTGTAATATTTGTTTCACAAATGTACAATACCGACATTTTGTCAGTACCGCTGTATCTTCGTGATGGTTTTACACCTACCAGTCGGTTGGCATTGATTTACGTTTATAGTAAAGTTAGTACGTGTTTTAGTTTCATGGAGTATGTAGCCTACATTATGAAAACTGTGTGATATACTTTTTATGAGAAATATAGTGAGAGGGATAGAAAACGTTCCCAATTTACTTTGACGATAAAATAGACCGCAGAATTGCTTGTACAGTTGTTTCGTAGTTTTGGTCAAGCTTGAAAATACGATCAAACTGGTGGCACGAATGTACTTACCAGAGTGAAGTGTAGCATGTAATGTGTTGGACCACTATGTCTTGTTGTTTGTATTGGAAGAGAAATGCTACATGATTGAGCGCAGCAGTTAGGACGTACTACACTGCGATGTACACAGCTCTCAAAGAAAACTAAAGATACGAGGAAAACACAAATAAGCAAAGTATTCTTTAGGTCATAAGGATACATACACAGCATACAATTCCATAAATAGAATCAGGTGAAATAAAACAAGACGACTAAAGAAAAGACCATATACGTGTACCAGCAAGCAAACAACGCAGGTTTGAGGCCTGCTTTAGTAGATGGACAAGCTGATGAAATATATGAACCACAGAAATACGACACAGCGATGAGACGAAACAAAACACAATAGATGTCCAGACATCGTTGCGTCGTGTCCTAGGTGTGTCGGTGAGTGCATTACATTTGGGGCATTAATAACAGTATAACCGATTGAAATAAATTATTTTAGATTCTTGTATTGCTATTTGGTTTCAATATTGAAATATTCAAAGAATATTTTCATATGAGTGTGTGGGTTTGGGAAGGAGTGCCAAGTTCTTAGATACCGTAGATCTTTGTAACATCGTGGGCTGAGTCAATAACATAGTTTAAGTCCTTATAATGATTTATAGTACCTTAAATGCATTATTTGCCTTACATTGTCTGCAATAACAAACACTGCAGTATACACAGCAAAAAAGTTTCTATAAACAACAAAGAAGTAGTTTTATTTTTAGGCTGTTAGTGTTGTAGTAAATGAAGCTTGTTTTACAGTAAACGACATCATAATATCACTCGTTGTTTCATTTATTTTTCCTTAGAAAGTATTTTTGAGAAATAATTGTTTTCCTTTGAACCAAATAAGGTATTATTTACAATTTGAAGCTTGTAATAAAAAATACAACTAACTGTACCATTAAGATTTATTCTTAACAATTTTATGACAAAAATTACTTTGAAATTTTACTATATTTAAAACATTCGCGCTGTTGCATATAAGATGTTCTTAGAGCGTGAGTATACAATACCTGCTGGCTTATTAAAAACTCAGCGGCAGTTTATTAAATATGGGTGTGTCAGCTGCGGGTTATAGCATCACTGTGTCTGTGTTTGTACTCGGCTCAGAACTGGTGCGGTACGAAATGAAGCTGATGACCAAGCACAAATTTTGCCTCGTAGTTCTTGGAATAAGCGCCTGCGAACTGTGCAACCCACAAGTAGCGTGCAATGTCAGTCACCCACATTCAGGCGCCCTGTGGCTTTCTATCCGTAGTTGGTGTTACGAGAGGCGATTTACTATTACAATTGTATCCACATCATCCAGTAGACTGAAATAACGTGCTAATTGCTCCCAAAAATATAGGAATCGTAAAAAAACGAGTACCAAGTACGTTATAACCATATTATAATATTACAGTCGGTATAGTACATACACAATAAAACAGTACTTTAATGAATTTTTAATAATGAATGAATAGTTAGTTTGTAAAATATACACAAACTAGGCTATCTCATAAAGCACAAATGTAAATATTACAAATACATTAGTAACGAACATAATATATGACGCATATTTCACAGCACAAGTATTTGTACACATACTGATATTAAATTCCGTATAATAACAAACCATAAAATTTTTCATTATGCAACGGACATTAACATGCGCAACTTAAGTTTCTTAGCCTAATGCTGTAGTTATTGTATTCTGTAAAGAATTTACTATCAAATATATCACTCCTAAAATGGCATTATTATTAAATATTTATGACTTGTCTTAGAGAACATATTTTGGAAATTAAATGTCTAGCTTTGTACAATGAGACATATAAATGAGTATTTTTGTATGATAGACGATGACCGTGAATCCTTCTTAGTTTTTTAATTTTAAAATGCAACCTAACTAGCATTGCATTCTAATATGTACACTGTTAAGGAGCTAGGTATTGCTAACAGTATTAGTATAGTTTCAGTAATTGAATGTTGTGCCATAAAAATAAAATATTTTTTTTTAGAAACAGTAACAGTTCTAACTGTGTATAGACCCCTTAAAGGAGATATTAAAATATTTCTCAAACAGTTAGAGTTCTTGCATTCTAAACTAAGTGATTCCTACTTATTACATATATTTATACTGCGTGGAGACCTGAATATTGACTTTCTAGGTGACACAAATGAAAAAAATTTGCTCATAAATGTATTTGCTATGTTTAATATTACAAATGTTGTACATACAGCAACAAGAATTACCGGTACAACTAGTACATGCATTGACTATGTGGTATCAAATATTGATAGGCTATTACTAAAAAATTTAAACCTAGGATTCTCGGACCACCTAGCTCAGCATTGTTCGCTTCCAGTAATGGGCACAAGAAATGAAGGTAGTAAAATTATGTATAGAGATTATTGTTTGTATAACATCGAAAACATGAATATACTACTAAAACAGGTAAACTGGTCTGAAGTATATGAAGAGAGAAATGTTGAAAGTAAGTTTAATACATTTCTCAGGTTATTTATTCAGATGTTTCCTGAGTGTGCGTTTCCTAAAAAATGTAAACTACGAAAAAGTGAAACAAGTAGGCCGAAATGGATTACACTAGGTATTATCACATCCAGCAAAAAACTGAAAACACTACACAAGCAGGACAATAATAAACTAATCACAAATTATTACAATAAATATAAATACATCTATCAACGTACTATTAAATTAGCTAAACACAAGAACCTTAAAAATATTATTTAAAAAGCAGCCAATAAAACAAAAAAAATGTCGGAAATAGTAAAGAAAGAATCTGGTATAGATAGCGTTAAAAAAATCCAGAAATTGTAATACAAGTAGATAAAAACACTTACACAAATATTGCAGCAGCAAATGTATTAAACGACTACTTTCTAAATGCAGCAAAACCGGAAGCAGAAATTTTGAATTTAAATTTAAAATATACCATGTCCAATAACTTACCTGTAAATTTAATAAGAAAGGTAACTAAGTCAATCTATTTTTATCCCACAGATGAACCAGAAATAAGAAAAATAATTGCCCAAATCAAGAGTACATCCTCGGAGGACTATTTTGGAATTACATGTGATACATTAAAAAAGTGTCATAAACCGTTCTTGCCTATCCTTACCCACATTGTAAATGAATCATTAAGTGCTGGCACATTCCCTGAAAGAATGAAAATTACCAAAGTCATTCCATTATTCAAAAAAGGTGATAGAACAAAAAAAAAATTATAGGCCTATTAGTTTACTGCCTGCTTTCTCTAAGGTTCTAGAAAAAGTCATATACAACAGACTTACTAGATTCTTCAGTCAAAATGAAATTCTGTGCCAGGAGCTGTATGGCTTAAAAACAAGTCTAAAAACCTAGCCACTTTTGATCTTGTTAAACATATACATGAAAAATTAGATAAAGGAGAAAAATATTTGGGAATATTCTGTGACCTCTCGAAGGTCTTAGATTCTGTTGATCATGTTAAACTAAAAGAAAAACTAGAATCTTATGGAGTTCGAGGGGTACCATTCAAATTATTACGTATCTAAAAGATAGAAAGCAGAAAACATTAATAAAAATGAAATATCGAACTATTACTCCAACTGGGGAGACATTGAAAGAGGAGTACCACAGGAAGCATACTGATGCCCTTATTATTTCTTATATATGTTAATGATTTGCCTTCAGCCATAAAAGATGGGAAAACAGTTACTTCTATTCGCTGACGATACAAAAATTCTTATATGGGGTGAGACTGAAGATGTTATAAATATGTGTCGTAAAAGAGCACTTTCTCAATTAGAAAAGTGGTTTCATACAAACAAACTAAAATTAAATATTTCTAAAATAAAATTAATTAAATTCAATAAGAACTCAACAAGACATCATCCCTCAGTTCTTACACAACAAGAACATATAGAAACAAGTACAAACTTTTTTGGTACAGAGATAGATAACAAATTAAAATGGATTCAGCATGTAAACAAAGTATTAAAAAAAACTATCCTCTGTCTATTATATATTTCGATTTCTAAATGACACTATTGATAAAGATACCACGAAAACAGTCTATTTTGCATACTTCCACTCCATAATGACTTACGGAATAGAAATATGGGGCCATACCAAAACCTGTGTACATATATTTAAGCTCCAAAAGAAAGTGATACGGATAATATCAAATGTAAATAGTCGAACAAGCTGTAGAAATTGTTTAGAGACCTAGCAATTCTCCCTTTTTATAGTGAGTATGGGTATAGGGTTCTCCTTATGAAGAGAAACCAGAAATAGTTCATAACCAATTGTGAAATACATAACTATAATACAAGAAATTCAAACAAATTGAGTATCACCCAACACAGTACAACACAATATGCACGAAGCAGTCATTACATAGGAAGATTACTCTTCAACAGTGTCCCAGCCGCATTGTCTCAGACATCAAACATAGAATTATTCAAAACAAAAATTAAAAATGTATTTTATGAAAATTGTTTTTATAGTATTGATGAGATTAAAGAACATTTGAAAGCTAAGTGGTAAAAACCCTGTAAAGTACCTACAATATAAGAATATGAATGCATATGTACATTTTCATTTAAACCGTATTGAAGTGTGAAATCTTAATATTTTAATAAACTGTAGTGAGACACTGCATTGTGTATTAACTGCATAAAATGAAAACGTGTGTGTATTTGTGAAACTGGACTCTGTGAAATTGTGATAGTATACAACTGTAGTGTAATATTGTATTTATTTTTTCTACTTTGTAAAGTGAAAATATGTGTGTATCTTGCTTTGGCGTGTTCTATATTCCAATAATAGGAATCAACAGAACGAAAATGAAATAAATAAATGAATAAACCGTTCATAAAAATAATTCATATATACCTACATTTAAAAACATTTATGTTTTATGTTACATAATATTTTAACGGATTTGTATGAATTTATTGTAACTATGAAAAATGATTGCTATTAATGACGCAAAACGCAACTTAATATACAATTAGGTATGCAGGATTATTATCTTTTTGGTTGCGTAAGAATGCATTTATGACATAATATTCAGTACCAGAAATCATAAAACTCTATACATTAATTTCAGAAGCTAGATTTCAAACTTCTCACACGCAAGTCACATTCGCGTTTAAGTGACTGTTTATTAAACTCGTATTTCATGACTGTAATCAAATAGCACACCGGCATGATTACACATACGGGCTGCACCGATTTTACCTTGTCACTCACTGGCCAATCAATGAAGCAGCAGCCAATGAGCAAGTAGCTAAGGACAGAGTGTACACGTGACTGCAGAGTCTGTCCGACATATTGTTGAACTCACGACATTCCCGAGGCTCTATTCATTACATAAAAAACGCTCTTGAACATCAAAACACTATATTTAAATAAAAATTACTTGCAATAATTTCTAGGACGTCTTCACTGCTGAATTATGCTATCTGACAATATACACTCACAAGGGTTCTTACCCTACACCTTGGATAGCTATTTTATTATCCAGAAAATTATCGTCCTAGTCTGGGCCACTCGAAGAGTTTTGATTTGTTGTAGCCAAGGCAACTGGAAGTGCTTTAATTTGTTGTAGCCAACGACACTCGAAGAGTTGTGATTAGTTGTAGTGAACGACATTCGAAGAGTTGTGATTAGTTCTAGCCAACAATACTCGAAGAGTTGTGATTAGTTGTAGCCAACAACACTCGAAGAATTGTGATTAGTTCTAGCCAACAACACTCGAAGGGTTGTGATTTGTTGTAGCCAGAGAAACTCTAATAATTTTGATTTGTTGTAGCCAGGGACACTCAAAGAGTTTTGATTTGCTGTAGCCAGTGACACTCGAAGAGTTTTGATTTGTTGTATCCAAGGCCACTCGAAAAATTTTAATCTGTTGTAGCTAATTACATTAGAGGAGTTTTTTTGTTGCCAGGACTACTCGAAGAGTTTTGATTTGTTGTAGCGAGTGCTACGCCAAGAATTTTTATTTTTTTTTTTGTATCTTGGGCCACTCGGAAAGTTTTGATTTGTTATAGCCAGGACCAATCGAATAGTTTTGATTTGTTGTAAGCAGGAACACTCGATAAGTTTCGATTTGTTATAGCCAGGGACACTCGAAGATATTTGAATTGTTGTAGCCAAGGCCACTAGAAGTGCTTTAATTTGTTGTAGCCAAGGCTACTAGAAGTGCTTTAATTTGTTATAGCCAGGGATATTCGAAGAGATTTAAATTGTTGTAGCCAAGGCCACTAGAAGTGCTTTAATTTGTTGTAGCCAAGGCCACTAGAAGTGTTTTAATTTGTTGTAGCTAAGGACACTAGAAGAGTTTTGTTTTTATGTAACTAGGGCCACTCGAAAGGTTTTGAACTTTTGTAGCAAGGGACAGTCGGAAAGTTTTGATTTTTTTTTATAACCAGGGCACGCAAAGAGTTTTGATTTGATGTAGCTTGGGTCAGACGAAGTGTTTTGATTTTTTTTTAGCCAGAAACACCCGAAGAAGAGTTTTGATTTGTTGCATTCAAGGCCACTCGAAGAGTTATTACGTGAAATTTCTCTAAGAATGCGGCCTAGTGAGTAACTTTCCGATGTTTCGTTTATTTATTTTGATTAAGTTATGTATAATTTGAAATTGTTTATTGCACGCAAAAATTTGAGCGATGTAATCTTAAAAAATTAAGACTTTTCACAGCTCAGTATTTTTTAAAACAATTACATAGAACGTAGTTCGATTCGGAAAGTTTTCTTTAAATTACGACAATAGGAAAAAATGTTATTTAAAAAATATATTTTCTGCTTACAACTATCTGGCTACAACCTCTGTAGGCAGAGAGAGAGCCAGACACTTAACAAGTTTGTCTTTACACTGGTGTGAAGTTACTACACTGTTAAAAATTTCCGTAAATTTACGGGCAATTTTACGGAAAAGTCTGTTTAATTAAGGGAAACATTATTTTGTAACACAATTATACATAATTATGTTTCATTAATTAAACATATGTAAAACTGCGAGAAGAAACTAAATAAATACCGAACACATTATTGCGCCTGCATCCTAAAGAAGTCACATAAATATGCGAGTTTCCATAATTGGAGCTAGTTGCCTTCCGTAAATTAACGGACACTTCTGGAGAATTTTTTACCAGCACTTCTCCGTAAAACAATGAAAATTATTTTTAACAGTGCCACCTAACGTTTGTGAGGGTTTTTAGCAACTGTTGTTTAGTACTCCTTAGTAACGTACTAAAAATTCCACTGGCATTCAGTACAACTTGAAATACTCTCACTTACACCGTTAAAAATTTTAACGGAAATGTACCGTTAATAAACGGAAATAGTGTCCGTAAAAGTAAAATACGAAAATTTCTATAGCAAATATACATTACGGAATCATACGTAATATGTCCAGCATTATAGACGTGTAAATATGGCTCAGTTCCGTGTGACGAAACTGTTTTACGGAAACTTCTGTTTGATTAAGAACTAAGTTTCCGTGAATTCACGGAGGTATCCGGAGAAATTTTTACCGGAAATTCCGTAAATCTACGGAGAAATTTTTTACAGTGTAGGTACCACGCCATAGCCGGCTGTTCGCAACATGTAACAAGAGAATAACAATAATCTTGACCACCGCGCAGTGTGTGAGACCCGACTAATTGACTTTAACATTGATACACCATACTTCTCGAGTCAAAAATTGCTGACGGTCTAGAAACCACGTCTCAACCACGCGTCCACACGACATTTATGAAAAATAATTATTTAGAAGGTCGTACATTTATGAAATAATGTATGTTCTCTCAATACTCTTTGAATAATTTGTACACTTACATGGACACCGCACATGTTGCATAAAATACGTGTGGTACAAGCAGTACCTACAGTTACAATCTCTTAATCTACAAAGCGAGATATCAGTGTAGTGGTTAAGTTGTCCGCCTGCTAAGGCAACCAGAGTCTGTATAGAGCTTCATTACTATGGGGCGTATTGAAAAACTGGTTAATGGGGAACATACACGTTTCATAGAAGTGTCTTGAACTGCTCGTATTTTATACACACGTAAATGTAACTATTAACATTTTATCCCATGAAAATAGGTACGAATTGAGTTATTTGAGATTAAAAACAGTAATTTAGCCGGGCGTTATCACGTGACTGTGAAACGCTTTCTCACTTGTCTGACGTCACACCTTAGTATCCGAAACCGCTCTCCGGCTGCGCTCATGGCAGATAGGCTATAAACGTTTTGTTTATTGAACTTGTGGGAAGAAATGGAAGGGCTATTTTTAAAAAGCACTAAGTGATAATCTGCCCCGAGTTGATTCTGATATGATACAAGACTATTTTAGTTCCAGTTACGTCATTGGAGCGGGAACGAAATGAATTAAATTACATAGGCAAGTTGCTCATAGTTTATTTATAAAGTACGGTACATTACCGACAAGTAGTACATGTGAGTAGTCATACATAGTATTAAAAACAATTGCCTCGCAATATAATGAAGTACCAGTACTGAAAGCCATAACCGTTCGTGATTTTCGTTACGGCTGCGCCATTCATGAGCGTTGGAATGTTATCTGGAAAACTGAATATTTTACGCGAAAATACGTACTGCAGACGTTGTTTGCCTGTAGTGACAGATTGTAAGCCATATGTGAAACATAAATATTCTGGTTATTTTCATTACCGTAGGCTCACCTAAGTTACGCTACCGCGGGCGCAACTTGGCCGGTAGGGCTATCCCAGCGGACGCAAATTGGCCGATAGGGCTATCTCAACGGACGAAACTTAGCCGGTAGGGCTAACTCAGCGACCGCCAGGCGAGTCCCGTTCTTGCGGTGCGGTGACAGCACTCGGCCCATCAAATACAGTATGTCCCGAAAATACCTCCCGATATTTACACAGGTTCTAGTATGCCACAAAAATAAGACGAAAACATGTGCACTGTTCACCTAAACTAAATATTAAGGGAGTTACGATCAGTTAAAGATGTTCGTTTAAAACCGTATTTTCCCAAAATATGGAAAACTACGCCACATACAAAAACAATATTGTCAGCATTGCTTAATGCTATAGGCATCTTCAAACCAACAGCATATTATGCTTGATACAGGTGGTTCGGGAAATTTGTGAGCACTTGAAATAGCCCTGCTAAAGTTCTATTTTTCACACAACTTGTATCTTCCCCTCGCGTAACGGTTAATAACGTGACATTTCTTACTTCTCTGGACACTTCACTTAATGTATGCGCGTGTACAATAAATTGTGTAGTCAGAATGAATCGATAGAGTTTATTAAAATAATTATTGTTATATAAAATACAATTGTAAATTTCGGTTAAGTTTGTTTCTATATTGTTGCATTTAACTAGGAAATACACGGAACTGTATTGAGTAATTTCGCTGCCAACAAAACAAGCAGTAAGACAATTATAGTTAATGTTAAATTACACTACTAGTGATATTTTTCAAAGGTTAAGTTTATAGTGGTCACTATATTCCGAATGAACTATACCTTCCACCCTTTGGAAAATAGCAGAGGTGGCTACCCTCTACAACAACTGACTTTACCATTACGTTCTCTAAACATTTGAAGGTGGTTTGTTGAGTAATGTTACCTGTGTAGCAAAAAAGGTGCTCCTGTTGCAACAGTCTTTCTTCATATAATATCTTGCTTGCTTGAAACACAAAATAATTTAAATCAAAATTTTCTTCAATAATCAAACATTTTATAACATGAGCAAGTAGGCTACTATAACTTTGTTTGATTGTCCAAATGTTGGTGTGTTGTGACCACGTGTCATTAATATATATATATATATATGTATATATATATATATATATATATATATATATATATATATATATATATATATATATATATATATATGGTGTTAGCAAAAATCACCGACAAAATCCGGCAGGTGATTCCCTGTGAAAAATAAAGCTGGAAACATGCAAGACACTTTGTACGTAATCGTGATATTAAAGGAGTAATTCACCTTTGAAAATCAAATTTTAAAACTTTGATTTTAACATAAAGCTAACAGTGATCAACGTAAACTGACAAAACTCAAGATATTACTTCAAGACAATAAGGCCGACAAACCAACTGTAAACACTAGGTGATACCTTCTACCCTTACGAAAATAAAAGGGGTGGCATCCGTTAAATTACTGACAATTTTTTTAGCGTCACAATAATCCAAAATTTAAGAGTGAATTATTGAAAAATGTGACCTTAGTGATTTAAAAGGTCCTCTTGTAAAGACTGTCTAGGATGCATAGTTTTCGTGAAAAACGCACGTCAAGTTTTGGCGTAGTGAAACAGAGCCTAGCGTGTAGGCAACCCTGCGTACACGAGTGTCTGGTGTAGTCCTCAGCGCCGCACAGACGATGGTGGACATTCACTGTAATTATCACGTACCGTAGCTTAAATAGCTTACATAACCGTATACAACACTTTGTTCCTAGCTTAATTTGTGTATGTTTGTTTAAAAAAAACATAAATGTGTAAGTGCAATAAATATATATTGGGTACAATACACGAAGTTAGACTTTCAAACAGTTTGTGCAATTCTGGTACTAATGTTAAGTGTAGGGGAGCTGACATTGTTTTCAGGCACTGTAAGATAGTTCCGATATTAATACTGATATTACATTGAGATTGAAAAATAAAATTATTGTAGGTGAAAAAATTAAACATTTAATTTTCAAAACACTTCGTCGAAGAAAATTCTAACTGTCTTAATTTTTATTGTTTTAGTCATAATTACATGTAAGATGAATAAAAATCTACGAACCACAAACTAGTAAGTGGCGTGTGATGAAGGATACAGTTGACTTTTTGGTATTGTGCATAACGTCATGCAATTTTGGTTTAAAACTGACGTCAGGAATAAATGAACTAAGGGCCACCAAGTCATTTAAATTTGTAAAGTACTCGTGACTGTGATATTCCTGCGCGCGTTTTTCTCTACCAGAAAGTTGTGTTGAAAAATGTGCAACATGCGTAGAGAGAAGAAAAAGTTAGGAATCTTAAGCTCTTACACTTCAAAAGGTATGGACGGTTTGGATTTATCGGTACCGAAACAGCCCTGCTGTAAACTTGTAGTCAAATGTCAGGTTCCAAAATACTCCTACATTACAATCGCAAACCAGTTACGTGATGTTATGCCAGTTGTGATACGTCGAACACCTTCTCTTTACTTTCTCTATCCCTCGACACTAGATTTGTATCTGTCTGGTCTTTAATGTTGATTTCCCAATGTCAGTTACCACTCAAGCATGTGAAAACAAATGCCACATCAGTGTTACACAAGCAGTGCAGCACTGTTATTTTACACGCCTTGACGGTTTATTACAGTAAACATTTTTGTTATCTAACATGAACACTCATTAAATATTAAGTGACATTAAAGGCTAAAACTCATCCTTGAACCTATTTATTTTAATGCCGTGTGTGTTTAATACTGGAAGAATTAACGGCACATTAATATATATTCGAGAAGATACTACCCCACCCATCTCTATTACTGTAGACTACCATTTGTGCTGACACGGACACACTAATGCTTTGTGTGACGTCGGTGCTTTATTGAGCAGTTTAACGAACATAATAATATACTCATTTTTTTTTTCGCTTGCATACTTATAATGTTTTTCCCTTTTCCAAAAAAGCACACAAACTATGCCAGGAACAGTTACGGTTACGTGAGATATTTAAGCTACGGTACGTGATAATTCAGTGAATGTCCACCATCGTCTGTGCGGAGCTGCGGAATAAACCAGGCACTCGTGTACGCAGGGTTGCCTACACGCTAGGCTCTGTTTCACCACGCCAAAACTTGATGTGTGTTTTGCACGAAAACTATGCATCCTAGACAGTCGTTACAAGATGACCTTTTTAATCTCTAAGGTCACATTTTCTAATAATTCACTCTTAAATTTTGGATTATCACGACGCTAAAAAAGTTGTCAGTAATTTAACGGATGCCACCCCTTTTATTTTCGTAAGGGTAGAAGGTATCAACTAGTGTTTACAGTTGGTTTGTCGGCCTTATTGTCTTGAAGTAATATCCTGAGTTTTGTCAGTTTACGTCGATCACTGTTTACTTTATGGGGAAATCAAAGTTCTAAAATTTGATCTTCAAAGGCGAATTACTCCTTTAATATCACGATTACTTACAAAGTGTCTTCATGTTTCCTGCTTTATTTTTCACAAGGAATCACCTGCCGGATTTTGTCGATGATTTCTGTGAACATCCTGTATATATATTGTCTAACGCATCGGCCTACTTTAATTGTTGGTACTATTGTTTTAATTAGGGTTGTATTTGAAATTGTTTTGATTCTACTTCACTAGCTGTAGGTCTGTAGTACTGATAAAATATTTCACATTATCTTGTTTAATATTATAAGACCATCTCTACCCTGTCACCAGGAAATAAATGGAATCAAAGAGTGGAAAAGTGAAAACGTAAGTATAGAATGAAACACATACTAGTTTGCACAAAATATAAGAAAAACAGTCATAGGCCTACCGTATTTTGATTTTGCTTTACAACGTTTTCAGTTGTTTTTGATACACTGATTGGTGTGTTCCTTTTCGTTTGTGGAGTTCTTTAAATGGTTTGTACATAGTGTGACTTCTGTATTCAATTTCAAACTGTCGTTTTCCATGTCAAATGTACAGTATAAAAATTACAGTTATTTGGCATACATTAATTTGTGCAGCCTTCAGTGTTATAAAGGAGGTGGCCTATTTAAATTAAATTAACTATGATGCTATGCAAATATATAGGTTAACGTAATCCAACCAAATTATTCTTAATATATCTGTCATCTTTTTACACAGTATTTTTTCATATATGCTTTCTTTTCAATGTTGAAATAACAGAATTAATGTGCGCCCATATAAGTGCGTGTTTTTTTTTTCAAATTTATTTGCAATAGTTTTTTGGTCAATGTGTGAACTTGGATAAAAAAAATAAATTACAATAGGCTCACCTAATGTAAATACCTACAAATGATTTAAAACTACTTAATTCATTCCCTTTCGATGTAGACGGACGTAACTCGTATTTAAGGTTAGACCAAATGACCTCATAATGAAAGGTTTTTAGAACGATTTCAGTTTTTTTATGAAAATAATTATGCAGAAGTAAAATAAGTTACATTTACTTACGTCAAAATGATCTTTACAGAGAAAGACAACTGATTTCAGTGAAATATATTCATACCGTCGACGAATGGCGTCGTACCATTTCTTTCGTTTACGTGTTTCTTGCGGGACGGTGATGAATATTTTGTCCGGTGTTGCAATCGAAGTGCTTGTGCACTGAGGAACTACGCAGCATTTGAAGTTTTTATGATGAATTACTTTATTATTTTCTGTTCCCATGACGTTAAACCCTAACCACTGGGAGTAAACTACCGCCACGACCCATGTAAACACAGGCGACGGGCGAGCGCGTACTAAGGTGTGACGTCACGAGCGGCTCAGGCGTGCTAGCAGTGTTTTGGCGCGCGTTCAAACTGCGATATTTTCATTTGGCCATAACTTTCGCATTTTTCAACTTAGAGCTGCGATACTTTGTACGTATGATATTTGTACCAAACTGGCTGCGAAACCATCGTCAGAAAAAAAGCTAATGTTGCCCATTGTACGAGACTGGTGTCTCTTTTAAGTACAGCATTAAAAAAATTTCACCCATTCCAAGTTCTCGTACCCTCTTGAACATTGAGGCTGGTATTCAGAGTCATATTTACGAGTAAGATGAGTGCCACATTCTACACGTTGGTAGGAAACTATATTTTTGAACTATTTGCGTGTTGTTACGCTACACAAGCTTTCCCAAAGTTGCGAGAGGTCCGGACCTGAATACTGAACTAAACTCTACTGAATAAGCATAGAAATATAAATATTCTTTTTTGCTTATGTGGTTTATATATAACTTTGGATATGTAGGCCAGATTATGGCAATGAATTGGTACACCTATTGGTCAATATGTGGTACAGTTAAGGTGTACCGTCACTTGACAAACTGATAGCTATGAACGGGTACACTGATTGTCTAATCTGGGTACTCATATAGTATGCTGCGTGTTAACAAACTGATGTCTATGAAGTGGTACATTTATGGCTCAATATGCGCTACATCTATGTTGTGCCACCTGTTAACAAACTGATGTCCATGAAGTTGTAAATTGTGGCTCAATATATGGTACATCTATGTTGTGCCGCCTGATAAACTGATGTCTATGGAGTGGTACATTTATGGCTCAATATATGGTACATCAATGTAGTGTCACCTGTTAACAAACATGGCTATGAAACGGTACGTTGATGTACCGAACTGTGGTACATATATGACAAACAAAAGGTATACCAGTCTTGTTTTAAAACATCTGTACCAGTTATGGACAGGTAGTGCTGGAAACATTGCTACAACGTTACAATGTGCTAAGTTCGTCACAGACTATATAAACATGTTGACTACATGTGCCAGAAATGTTACAACTACAACGTTGCCGAGGCAACCTAGCAACACGTTGCCTGCACGTGCCAGAAAGGTTTCAGTAGCAACGTTGCAGAGGAAACCTAGCAGCACGTTGCCTGCACGTGCCAGAAAGGTTTCAGTTGCAACGTTGCAGAGGAAACCTAGCAGCACGTTGCCTGCACGTGCCAGAAAGGTTTCAGTTGCAACGTTGCAGAGGAAACCTAGCAGCACGTTGCCTGCACGTGCCAGAAATGTTTCACTAGCAATGTTGCCGAGGAAACCTAGCAGTACGTTGCCTGCACGTGCCAAAAATGTTTCAATAGCAACATTGCCGAGGAAACCTAGCAGTACGTTGCCTTCACGTGCAAGAAACGTTACAGCTGCAACGTTGCCGAGGCGACCTAGCAGCACGTTGCCTGTACGTGCCAGAAATGTTTCAGTAGCAACGTTGCAGAGGAAACCTAGCAGCACATTGCCTGCACGTGCCAGAAATGTTACAGTTGCAACGTTGCAGAGGAAACCTAGCAGCACGTTGCCTGCACGTGCCAAAAATGTTTCACTAGCAATGTTGCCGAGGAAACCGAGCAGTACGTTGCCTGCACGTGCCAGAAATGTTTCAATAGCAACATTGCCGAGGAAACCTAGCAGTACGTTGCCTGCACGTGCAAGAAACGTTACAGCTGCAACGTTGCCGAGGCGACCTAGCAGCACGTTGCCTGTATGTGCCAGAAATGTTTCAGTAGCAACGTTGCAGAGGAAACCTAGCAGCACGTTGCCTGTACGTGCCAGAAATGTTTCACTAACAACGTTGCCGAGGAAACCTAGCAGTACATTGCCTGCACGTACAAGAAACGTTTAGCTAGCAATGTTGCCGAGGAAACCTAGCAGTATGTTGCCTGCACGTGCCAGAAATGTTTCAATAGCAACATTGCCGAGGAAACCTAGCAGTATGTTGCCTGCACGTGCAAGAAACGTTTCAATAGCAACATTGCCGAGGAAACCTAGCAGTACGTTGCCTGCATGTGCCAGAAATGTTTCAATAGCAACATTGCCGAGGAAACCTAGCAGTACGTTGCCTGCACGTGCAAGAAACGTTACAGCTGCAACGTTGCCGAGGCGACCTAGCAGCACGTTGCCTGTATGTGCCAGAAATGTTACAGTTGCAACGTTGCAGAGGAAACCTAGCAGCACGTTGCCTGTACGTGCCAGAAATGTTTCACTAACAACATTGCCGAAGTGACCTAGCAGTACGTTGCCTGTACGTGCCAGAAATGTTTCACTAACAACATTGCCGAGGCGACCTAGCAGCACGTTGCATGCACGTGCCAGAAATGTTTCACTAACAACGTTGCCGAGGCGACCTAGCAGTACGTTGCCTGTACGTTCCAGAAATGTTTCACTAACAACATTGCCGAGGAAACCTAGCAGTACGTTGCCTGCACGTGCCAGAAATGTTTCAATAGCAACATTGCCGAGGAAACCTAGCAGTACGTTGCCTGCACGCGCAAGAAACGTTTTGCTAGCAATGTTGCCGAGGAAACCTAGCAGTACGTTGCCTGCACGTGCCAGAAATGTTTCAATAGCAACATTGCCGAGGAAACCTAGCAGTACGTTGCCTGCACGTGCAAGAAACGTTTCGCTAGCAACGTTGCAGAGGAAACCTAGCAGCACGTTGCCTGCACGTGCCAGAAATGTTTCACTAGCAACGTTGCCGAGGAAAGCTAGCAGTCCGTTGCCTGCATGTGCCAGATACGTTACACGGGCAATGTTGCTGATGGGACGTCGCAGCATGTTGCCTGCACGTGCCATAAATGTTATAGTTGTTACTTTCCCCGCCATACCAGTTAGTATCATTTCTGACTAACAGATGCCATACATGAATAATGGCTATTATTTTATATTCACATGTACAAATAATCCAAAAATTCTGTGTTTTACATGAGCTAATGCGGTATCCCGTTTACTGTATTGTAAAAATCTTAACAGTTGGGTAACAACATTTAACATTGTAAAACTATTTAGTATTCGCTTAATTATGACAGGGATGGTAAGCATTTTATTTAAGTACCATTAATAACTGAATACTTTTCATATCAGTGATTGTGCATCCAAATGATCAATATCAATACAAACAATGATAATTTTTCGTACTTACATTTCGTCATCATTCTGACATTAAGTGATGATGATGTAAATATTTGCACTTTGCGTAAAGGTGTATGGAAGATAAAAAATGAACCTAGAAGTATTGAAATAAGGCGCTGGCAATGTGCTGGCGAAGTGCGGGCAAAGTTGCAATGTGACGTTGCCTGCACGAGACGTTGGCACGTTGCCGGCAACTATTCTGCACATTTCTGGCACATCACAGCACGTTGTAGCAACGTGCAGGAAGTGTGATATTAATATGCTGGCAACGTGCAGTTTGTGACGTGCAGGCAACATCACATTGCAACATTGCCTGCACGAGACATTGGCACGTTGCCTGCATCTATTCTGCACATTTATGGCACATCACAGCACGTTGTAGCTACGTAACAATGTTACAGTGTAACGTGCAGGCAACGTTGCCGTGCTGTTAGGGTGGCTGCCATATAAGTTTTTCTGCATGAGTAGTCTAGGTCATGCATAGCGGTAATGAAATTCTACAACTTTGACGCTGAAACTCGTCTACTTGTTACAGCTGCCTAGGTGCCGAACACGACAAATTAAGATTGGAAAGATGCCTAAAATATGAATGTACGAGTGTCAATTTCTTTGAATGCTAATTATGCACGCATGTGACACGTTGATTAGTTTTTAAACAAACCTCTCCTACTGTAGCCTGACACTGGCCAGTCGTAAAAGCGACGCAAGTGTACGATTGTTTGCAGTCAAGCTTGTGAGCAGGTAAGCGTATGGGTAAGGCTAGCTTGTTATGTTTACTGGAGAGAGGTAATGGTGAAGGAATGAAGAGGGGATGGGGAGATGCCCGCGCCGAAGTGGAGACCGGAAGAGGGCGCAGGGAATCATGGGAGTGGTCGCAAGCGAACACAATTTCACGGACGAGTGCTGTGCTTTGAGCTTGGACCGCTGAGCCGACAATCTAGATGTCGCCACTGTGAGCTCTGTAGAATACCATTCTATGCTCGAGCTACTCTGAGTTACTATCTACACTCGCCTGCATATATGCTCGTAACTAGGGGCAACTGACTCTCGCGAAAATATTCTGCATCAACTTGTATAGTTGTCTTATTTGTGAACTTCTGTATTTGTGCTTCTGACTGTGTCAGCAGTACAATTTTATTGCGACACCTCGTGTTTGTGATTTACTGGTATAATAACTTCAACACACTACGAGTTTAAACATCTAATCACTGCCCGTGTAGGATAGCTGCCGATCTTCAAACAAAATATTGAAACAAGAGTAATGCCAAAAAAATTTTCGCGAAAATCAGGTGCCCCATTTCATAACTATAGTAACTGATGTAAACTGACAAGTAATTTTTTACTATGCTCCGTTCACTCCTTCCTGAGTTCTGAAGTAAACAAATGTCATAACATTACACCTCGCTGGCTTCTAATTGGTTCAATTTATGCAGCGCGCCGACGTACTGTTTCCAACCGACAAAACTGTGTACAGGTAGCTTCATAGAAAACAACAACGCACTATATATAACAAAATATTGCGTACAAATGTTGTACATGTTATCGACATACTTAAGCGAAAATTACTCAAAGACTTGAAAAAATATTAGACTTCGTGTACAGTTGCAGTATATTTCGAAAGTTAACTGCAATTAACAAGACATTACTAACAACCGTATTCAAATATTCTAGTACTAACGTAACGAATATTTGGTACACTATGCAAGAATAAATGTCAAAAAAAATAGTGATGAAACTTATTATAAAGCCCTGTTTGATTATTTTGAACTTCTTTTTGGAAAAACTACATTTGTTCAATCATCGAACAATTGATCGATGAGTCACATTACATATCCTTGTGGTATTATAATATAAATGTTTCAAAATCTTATAAAGTTAAGGAAGAATTGAAATAAAAATGTTCTCACGCAATGTGAAGAATGTAAGAATAACTAAAAAATTATATCTTCCTTCAAGTGTTAGAAAAATTATACGAATAAGAAGTTAAAATCATCCTTGAATACTAATAAAACTATCTGGGGTTTCATTAATGACGATATTAAACATTAAAAAAAAGAGAAAATATTGCTTTTAATCATTATGGAATAGAAATATCTGATTTAAAGTAAATTGTAAATATATTTAATAAATACGGCACAGAAATTGATGTTACATTGCATAAGAATGATAGTGGTAAAAATATTAGTGCAATGTATGATATAAATGGCACAATACCTGAAAACACATAAAGCATGTACTTAATATCCTACTGAACATGAAATAATTAAAGTGATCCATTAACTTAAAAATAAAAAGTCAGTAGGATTAGATGAAGTTTCTACCGTTGCAATTAAAGCTTGTGCTAATCACAACACAAAACCACTCTACCATATTTTTATTGAGTGTCTGAGTCAAAGCATTTTCCCTTAGTGTGAAGTGTGCCAAGATAATCCCCCTCCGTAAGAAGGGAGACAAGAGAAGTGCCAATTATGACAGACCTATAGCCTTGTTATCCAAATTTTCGAAAATATTTGAGAAGACTATCTTAAATAGACTGACATTGTTTCTTAATAATCATAAAATAATGACTAATAATTAGAGATAGTGAAATTTCGCGAATTCAATGACCTGCATGCTAGAATAAAATATCCTATGCATACTCAAGCCCTGTCTATTCGTTCATTGTCCGCTGTTCCAGCGAGTAGCAGCTAGTGGACAAATGTTCGTAACCGGAGTAAGCATAAGATATTTGATTCTAACATGCAGGTCATTGAATTCGCGAAATTTCACCATCTCTACTAATAATCAGTTCGGTTTCATTAAGGGTAAATCCACAGAACAAGTCGTTTATGGCCTGGTTAATGATATTTACACTTACTTAGACACGAAATTTGTTTTTTCCAGTGTGTTTGCTTATTTATCAAGAGCTTTTGATTGTGTTGATTATTAAATTCTACTGTAAGAACTAGAAATATATAGCATCAGGGATATGGCTAATAATTTAACACGTTCCTACCTCTCTAATCGTACACAAGTAGCTAATATATATTGTTATGATGACACTTAGAGTAATTCTAAATTAAAAATTTCTGGTACATGTGTACCGCAGGGATCAATCTTTAGGGCCTATACAGATTGTTCTATTCATAAATTTTTACCTGCTTGTATAAATATAGGAAAGGCAACAATGTTTGCCGATGACACTTCTGTTCCAATTCTTGGCAAAAATTATTCACAGCTTCAGACCGATACAAAATAAAGTTTATTACAGATGTATTCTTGGTTTTCAGGTAACAAGCTAACTCTAAATATTGAACATAATGTAAAATGTGTCTTTGCTCCAAAACTCTTGGGCTTAACTTTAGATAGTATATTATATTAGAACAATCAGGTAAATTTATGGACATACATGTTAAGCTCTTTGTGATTTGCTGTAAAAATCATAAAATCACCACGTTCCAGGAGGCTGTAATGAATATGCATTACGCACATGTACACTCCCATAGTAAATATGGTGTCATATTTTGGGGCATTTCTAGTAATTGGTTAAACATTTTTGAAATGCAAAAGATACTTGTAAGAATAATAACTAATTCTAAAAAAATAATTCAAGTAAATCTCACTCTTTAAAGTTGAAAATGTTAACAGTCCCAGTAGTATAAATTTATTGCACAATTATAATTGCACTTCAGAATATACAATGTAGAAATAACTATGACGTTCACAATCATTCAACTAGAAATTGGTGTAAGAAAAACCTGCATTTTCAAAACAAAAAAATATTGCGAATCCTCATTTTATGGAATCACATTTAATATATAACTTACCAGCTGAGCTTAACAACGCATTGACAGGAGAAAGAACTAAATGTTTTAAGAAAATAATAAAAGACTCTTTTATAAAACGTGTTTTGTATTCTGTAAGTGACTTATTTTAGTCCATAATATGTTTGTTTAGCGTTTGTATTGCTGGGTTAAGCTGGTACTTGCTCATCTGTTCTTATGCTTGTCTTATATAAGAATGTTTTGATTCGTTTATGTAGATTATTGCTGTGCCTAAGTTTTTTATCTTTATTGAATTGTTTAGTCTTGAATTGTTGTAAAATAATTTACTATTCTTGCGTTATTTACATAAAATTGTGTTCTGTTTGAACTTGACAGTTCCAAACACTTAAGTTGTGTAGTAAAGGAAGCTAATAAAAATAAAAATAAATTATAAACTAAACATATCAAGGAATTTTGGTGCGGATGAACCAGAACGATAACTAAATGTACGAAAAAAAAATTTTGCAGTAGCCACAACGTGTTATTAAACTTTGCTTGTGGTATTTTCACCGACTATTATGAGTATCGTACATCTCTAAATACTGGCAAGCGTACCAAGAAACTCGTACGTTGCTAGTATGTTTACCAGTGTGTCAGTCGTTAAATAACTCGTGAATCAACTATACGGACGTGTCGTGTCGTCCGCTAACCATAATTATAGTAACAGATGTACGGCAACGTAGATTGTGTTTGCAAAGCCTGTTAATATTATATATGTCTTAATAAAACTTTCTTATTATGTGATGGACTGGTAACGTCATATGTACACGACAGATAGCAAAGATTTATTTCTTATGCAATATCACAGTACACAGCGGTCGGCAGCCGATGAACACGTTATAATTAGCTTTGTTTATTGTAAAGCTGTGATAAGAGCGAACGAAGAATATATTGTGCACACATCTGCAGCTGTACTTCGTGGTTGGTGATTAGATGATAATTTGTCTCGGATTTCTACCAGCACAGCACATCACAGACGTGTGGTGTCGCAGTAACCTTAGTCTCATAGGTACAGTCAACTGAGTAATATCTGTGCACAAAGTAACTCCAACAATAACAATGCAAGATAGCTACAGTTTTGGACGTAAGTCACTGAAAAAAGTTGGTTCAAAATTATTTTTACCTAACATCAGTGGCTCTATTCTTACGGGTCGGGTATACGTGAACGTTTATTGACTATGTTTTGTACTTCTATAGTTAAGAATAGAGCCATTGATTTTAGGTAAAAACTATTTTGCTTGGACCCACTGCGCTGACGTAAGACAGGCCGCTCATAGAGAGTAGAAGAAAGAAGCTGAAATACGTGCAGTAGACGGGAGTTTGGCCTGCAAGTTGTCAACTCATGAAAGTATCCTTTCCCTGCAAACATAGTCATATGATTGATATACAGGGTGACACTTCTAAGTTAACACCTAAGGGTATAAGGAATTACTGTGTATTCGTCTGACTGGTGATGTAGGTTAGCAGTTAGCATGGTGTAAGAGGACATGTTCAACCAACCATGTTAGGTCAAGTGTCAAATTACCTCTATCACAGAATATAGACGCGAAATAGCCAGTAGAACAGCGAACGCGGTCACGCACGCCAGCAACATGGCGGATAAGCCTACGGCCAATCAGCGTAAGGCGGCTGCCCTGCTAGCTGGTAGCCAGGCCAACAGGACACCTGTATCTGTAGCAACATACAGGAGCCAGACAGACACGTGACTTGTATCAGCTACCTTGGCCAGCCAATAAGCGGCTAAGTAAGCTTGTATCAATTGAGCCGCCACGTCATGTCTTGTCTGTATTACTATCTAGTCTGTGTCTCTGTCCTGTAGTGTTGGCAAGCTCAGATACGAAGACATTGGAGACTATGACGTCACGGAGCATGTTATGGCGAGTATATGAGCGAGATAATTCTAGTCAGTCACCAGAAAGTAACTTGAAATATATACGTCTCTATTGTCAGTGAATACAAGCCTTGATGACTATGTTTACAAGATTGCAGATACGCAGTTTAATGGGGAATTATCGCAAAGTCAGTTGGTTATTAATAAGTAGGGCAGGAAAATTTTTCGAATGCAATGACCTGCATGTTAAAACCAACTATCCTACGCATACTCAAGCCCCGACTACTTGTTCACTAGCTGCTACTCAGTGGAACAACAGCCAATGAATGAATAGACGGGGCATGAGTGTGCATAGTACAATGGATTATAGCCTACATGTCATTGCATTAATGAAATGTTCTAGTCCCTATATTAATAGGACAAATTTAATGACAGCTAGAGACAAGGAAATTGCCGGGTCTAGTCTCCAACAATATCAGTAGCAGGCACGCTGCCGAGACATTGACAGATGAACATATCCAGACTCAGAGCTGCAGATGTGCACACAAGGCACTGAAACTAATTGTTGCAATATTATTTTCAGAAAAAATCATAGGTTTTACTAACACAGTGATACTACATGATTGGATTGCATTTAGTATCTTCTCAATTATATGTCCAGTGTCCCTCCCCCCACCAGGCTTCAGGATGTGTCATGGGCCAAATGTAATGGGACACGTACATACCTAGTTCATGCCAAAATAAGACGAGTTATATTTTACGTTTTTATAGATAACTCTTTCATACGTAATTTATAAAAGTATTTTGTATTGTAAGAAACTATGACAATTACTATTTTTTGTTATTTCGTCATAACAACTTTAAAATTTTTATATCTTACGTAACAAACCATACTAGCGGGTTATAGTTTATGTAACAATCTCAATACTTCTTAAAAAACACTTTTATGTAAAATACGTTTTGTTTGAACGATTTACCTTCATAATGCGGCTATTCAGTAAACATTGATAGTTAACAATGGCTAAATTTTAATCTCCGCTGTGCAAGTTTGGTATGCAGAGCGTAAATAAACGCAGTTAAATCTGAGGCTGGGGATAATGCATGCTGGGACGACGTTGGTAAAGTGATGATTTGAGTGTGAACAGTAGACAGGTGTAGAGCTACGTAACGGCGAAGGGACAACTTGGAATGAGACATAGTGTGACTTGAGGCGACTCACCTCAACGCAAATACGACGTGTTATCTTAGCGAGCAAACACTCTGGCTGGATTACGGACGTTCAGGACACGAGACTAAGACTCAACACAACACTTGATATCTACACCTGCCTGGGAACATACCTGCCTTCTTCCCTAGTACATTCCTCTCAAGCGCGCCCTCTAAGTCGCCTGCTATAGTCGCTATACTGTGGCTAGCGTTATATTTCAACACACTTTTTTATCTCGGCAAACTAATAGGTTCCAACTTAGTCTCTTCTTTTGAACATCCAATAATTACACAACGCTTGTGGCTCTTCTACAAACAGTTAAACAATAGTCGTCCAACCATGGGGGAAAACCGACAAAACAACTAGAAAAATGTTGGTATGAAATCCTTATTTTTTTCTTCTATCGAGTCACATTAATATCGCTTTGCGTTCCCCATGGTAGATAATTTACTTGAATGGTCTATCTGTTCTTCCTACACTCTGTGCTCTACAGTCTGGCCCACGTACAGTTTGTCATACATACAGTCTCTCATACACACAGTCTGTATACGTTCAGTTTGTCATACATACATTCTGTCATACCTTCAGACTCATACACACAGTCTGCCGTTCATACAGTCTGCAAACGTTCAGTCTGTCATATGTACATTCAGTCATACCTCCAGACTCATATATACAGTCCGCATACGTTGAGTCTGTCATACATATATGCTGTCATCCTCCAGAATCAGACATACAGTCTGCCATACAAACTGTTTGCCATACATACAGTTTGTCAGACATAAAATTTGCCGTACATACAGCCTGCATACGTTCAGTTTGTCACACATACATCCTGTCATACCTCAAGACTTATGCATAGAGTCTGCAAACGTTCAGTCTGTCATATGTACATTCAGTCATACCTCCAGACTCATATATACAGTCCGCATACGTGAGTCTGTCACACATACATTCTGTCATCCACCAGAATCAGACATACAGTCTGCCATACAAACTGTTTGCCATACATACAGTTTGTCATACATACAGTTTGCCGTACATACAGCCTGCATACGTTCAGTTTGTCACACATACATTCTGTCATACCTCCAGACTTATGCATACAGTTTGCATACGTTGAGTCTGTCATACATACATTCTGTCATACCTCCATAATCATACAGACAGTCCGTCAAACGTATAATAAAGTTTAATAATATAGTTTCATGCATACAGTTTGTCATACATACGATCCGTCATACGTACAGCCTCATACATACAGTACGTTCCACATGCGCTCATTGTGGCACTGTACGAAAATAAATTTCGGACAATGACGGAATGTCATTGGTAGGAGATAAGGAAAACTGGTTATAAAATTGACATAAGTTGCAAAGTCTACAGTTTGAATAATATTCTGGCAGATATAAATGAATAAAGGTGTCACGTGATGAATAATTTGACGGCTAGACTCTGCATTGTGTACATTCTCTCCTCAGCTTCTTGTAGAGAAGACTGGCGTTAGTTGAGTGGCCTTCACTTCTGAGTCAAGTTATCAACAAGCAATATTCGACCTTACGAACACGGTCTACAGCAATTTTTGCCTGCGTGTTTTTTTTATATTTGTGCCATGCATATCTTTTATTTATTATTTTAGACACAAAAGGTGAGGTAAATTTTGCTATTATGAAATATTTTTAGCTAGCATAATTTTTGCGCAAGGGCTCGTTAAAGTCAACATTTGCACGTTACCGTTTTGAAAATAACACTAAAACCATTACATGAAAAATTTAAAAAAAAATGTGAATAACGATGTTTAGGCTACAAGGTCTCCTATATTAAACCACAAAATAAAATATTTTATATTTTAAAATATTGCATTTTTTATAATTTTATTTCAAATATCAGCATTTTTATTTAAATAAAATAAAGTATTTTTTTGTTCTTATGTATGGGAAATTGTAGCCTGCGACGTTAGTCTTCCAGACCGTGAAGAAATCACTATGTTCTCAGTACTCAAAGTGAAAGTGACAATATCATTATATTATTGCAGATCATTATAACTAACATGTCTAGCTAATGACTTAGTGTTCTGCTAGCTTTCTAGCAGGAAATTTTAAGTAAAATTTACACGAATTATTGGATTTTTAAGAACGTCAGCAATTCCTTCGACCCATTTATTGACTTGAAACTGACAAGGCTGCAACATGAAACGTGGATGTACAATTGGTACATTCTTTGTAAAGTAATTTTCATGGTAGTTTGGCAGTAAACAAAACACTCACGTTTCTACCTAGATGTCCAAGAGCTGAAGAACTGTCTTCACATCACGTGCATTATTTCTCCTCTGTATGCTAGAATGTAGTGTGCTGGGTATTATTGTTTGCTGCGGAGTTGTTCTCAACGGAAGAGTCGTAAATATAAAGCGAGCTGAGGCCCAGACACGCACGACCTGAAAGGAACCGACATCCGAGCAGTAGTTGTTACAAGTGGTTACATAAGGGTGAGGGGAAGTGAGGGGAATATTCCCCTTACCTCCTGGCTAGACTGGCGCGAGCGTGGTAATGTCTGTCGACACGGTCAACTATGTGCTGCGAGCATGACGCGACTGCTCTGTCTTCAATGTCGCCGCATAGCCCTCGAGGCAGCGATATAGCCACACTTCCATGTCAGGGAAGAAACTACCGCCACAGTCGACGTATTTTATTACGATTCCCGAGCCCTGGAAACTATAAGGGTGACACATCACGTGCAACACATTTCACTCTAGGCCCAAGTCTCTGTGCAGTCTTCTCTCCCGTAATTCGACTCTATGACATTTTCATAATGACGATACCAATGTGTGATTAATATTTAAGATAATGTTATATTGTACACGCCTGTACCACTTAAAAGATACTAAGCCAAGATTTATATACCTCAAGGATCTTATCTAGGTAGGCTGCGTTGGTGCATGTGAGACACAAAACCGATGGAGCGTTAAGAGTGACGTTGGTCGGCGTATGTAATGAAATATCGCCTCTACACGCGAACCCCGCAACTGGCACGCAGAACTTTACTATTATTCATTTTCCTATGGGACTTTAAGCGGTGACCGTATTATTTTATTTGCGATACTATGGTTCAAATTCCGGCGCCCATTGATATTATCGTGTTTTTCGAAACCGGTTGGAAGTTTCCTCGATATGGCAGTTTAAAGAAGCTGTTTTTAGCCACTTTGAGCGCCTTGAAAATCGTGTTTCCAATAAGCGATTCTAATTTTTAAACTGATAGCAACATTTTTTTAAATGTGTTTTCTTTTCGTAGATGTAGAAACGCAATGCGAGCTGAGATGTTTCTTCCAAATATGATTGCTTGTAACTCGCTGCAATGCGTTTCAAGCGCAGGCAGATAGGAACCTTCAAGGACTGCAACAACAGCCACTATCTCGGCGGCCAGGACACAACTACCCAGGATTAGCAGAGGAGTTGTTCCCAAGCAGACATCAGCCACATATATTGGGTACTTGGTGACAGCTCGTCACGGTGTTGAATGTAAAGGATGTGTCAAGACGTACGGTGATAACTTTGTGTTTTGTTAGCTTATGAAACAGAAACCAAAGCATTTTTAATTCGTTTAAAAAAATTGTTTTTCAAACGAATAAAAACTGATTTGTCAATGTGATGAGAGATATACTGCCAAGAAACTCGACTTAAAAATTTAATTTTCTTAGTAAAATAAAAAAAAAATGCTCGGACTTTTACTGTTTTGACATTATTCAGAGTGTTTTTTTCTATTTAACTTATATTGTAAAAACTTTCATTTTGCAGACGATTTTCAGGGTAGTATTACTCCTACTATAATTAACTTTAAGGTAAAACTGAAAACACAGTTTCGAGCAACATTCTCATAAGCTATCGCCAGGTAAAATAAATTCACTCCGTTATGAGTCATCCCGTACACTGCGCGTGTAAAATAATGACGAGTCCTACAATACGGACAACGAGTGAAAATATGCAGTGTGTCTAACCTTCATTTATAGACTCTGACTGGCATCCAAGGTTATCTGTACTATAGTGATTACGTAAGTGACAGTGAAACAAACTGACTTCTACGCGATGAACTCTCTTCGCCGCTCAACACTACGAGGTAAAGGGCGTTCAAGTGGGAAAAAGTCATAATTTTATATTTGAATAAAATAGGGTAAGATTTGTAGACATTACCTGACCGTAGGTTTTCCCCTTGCAGAAAAAAATTTCGCTCAGCCAGATTTCCTACAATGATATTTCAAAGATAAAATTGGCTTGTTTTTACTTCCTATGAAACTTGAAAACCAATAAACATATTGACACGGAAAAAATTACCGCAAAAGAACATGTCACAATCTACGACTAGAAGCATATATAAACACATTACAAATAATTTTTGCACTAAAAAGCAAAGTGATAAAAGTAACAAAAAATAGGAAAATTTTAGAAATTTTTAAACGCAGACATTTTTTGTAATAGGTTTTCACATATCTGCAGCGGTAGCTCGGGACATTTTGTTACTATATGAATTATTTCATTTCATTGTGTGCATAGGTTTTCAAGATTTGTGTGAAGTAAAAACATGCAGATTTTGACTTTGAATTGCCACTTTGGGAAAACTGGATACGCTAATGTTTTTTGTAAGAGGAAATGTACTGCCAGGTAACGTCTATAAAATATAAAATTGTAATATTTCCCAGTTGAACACGTTTAAGGGGGCCGCCTAGCCAGGCTGCAGAGCTTCGGCCATTACTAGGTTATCGTAAAACTGCTCATCGCATATGGGTGACGTCAGCTTAGGAATATCGTCCAAAGTACGTTACACTCGTGCATACACATTTCAGGTCCTTTTAAAGTAAATTTTTCAGCTGCCAAATATGGCGACGCATATGCAGGCTTGACAATCTTGACACAGAGTAGTTTAAAAGGTATAGACGTGCGCAATACACATTTATCTTTAATGTGACGTCATACAATGGCATATTCACTGCTGAAAGTCTCATAGAGGGTAGTTGTCTGGGACTGCATAGTGACTTGCACGTAGAGGCCAGTGTGAGGCACGACGCGCGTGATGGGTCGCCCTTATTGCTTCCACAATTGTAAGTCTTCCACGAACAAAATGCATTCACCAGGCGGCCACTGTCAAGGCAATGCTCTTTACTTTCTTCTGTTTTGTGATCAAATGTTGTTAACTTAGTAAGGTCAACCCTGCTACATGTTAGAAAGATCAATAACAGTTTGGCACAGGGAAACTATCTGCCGTGTGAACGCTGATATCGGTAGTGAGTGCAAATTAACCAATCACAGAGCATTTCCTGAATTTTAAGTTACATATTGTTGATAACTTGAAACGCAAAATTTGTTTATTTTCGCTTTAAAATTAAGTTAAATGACTTCTGTCATTTCCAAGACTATTTAAAATTATCTGTACTACAGTTTCGTATTTGTCTGGTTTCTTAGCGACAGCAGCGAAACTAGTGGCAGCATTTGCCATGAACCAAACTCTCACATAAGAGAACACATTTTCCTTCTAACCCGTAGTATAATAAGACTCAACATAAGCGAGAGCAAATATAACGAGTTGGTCCGACAGGTTTAAAATTGCTATAGCTGTGATAGCTAACTTTTATACGGTTTTGACTAAAACACCAATTGACCATAATTTCGTTTATTGCGTAAATAGCTAATACCATCATATTTACTGATGTATGTTCCGAAGTACAGATAAAATACTTCATAGATATTGTCTGAAAAGAAATTGATTTTATGACTTTCTGCAAAGCGTCAACTCGTGCTGTTTACTTTCTGCGCTTCGAATGGTTAAGAAACTTCGTCCACGTGGCTTAAATGCGCATTTTACAAAACGCGAGGTTTCATGTAGACGTAGCAAGTAAGTATACTCATGCTTTCATGATACGTTAGACTGCAGCGAAGTTGTTAGCGTTGCTGTTTTAACGCGGTAGTTCACCAACAATTTTAACTGTTTTAATCATTTACAGGTTGAACGATTCATGGGCTATTTTGCTGCTTGGGCTCGTTGTGAATATTTTTTTACAATAATGCAATTTTTTTACCTTGCATAGCTGTGCAATGGCATGTAAAATACTGTATTTACATAAAATTAGTTTATATTACGAAGGAAATTATAGTGACTTGAAGAAATGTAATATTCACAGTACCATGGGCTTTTTTAAATGTTGATAAAGTGCTGGATTCGACAACCGAACACAAAGAAACGTGTAAAACCACTAAGTTTCCGCGCCTTCTGGCGGGTGATATTGTGTATGAGAGAAGGCCGGGGTGAAGGTTAGGCAGTCTGTTCGAGTAGCAAGACATGCCTGTCGCCCTCCGGTTCAAGGAATGGTTGAGGTGTTGGTTAGATGAGCGTGGAGCAGCGACGGAATGAGAGAAGCAGGGCAAACGGGTGTTTTCTGAAATAAAGCCTGCCTACGAAACACATGCGAAAGTTCAGATACCGAACTCGCCGGGAATCGAGCGCGTATCGCCTATTAGGTTGATGGAGGAGTTCCCTAATCCACTTAAAAATGCCAATATTTTGTCATTTTTAAAAATACAATAAAGAACATACGGTCTTTTGCACATATCTTAACGTAGCCCATGACACCGTTCTTCAGTGAGAATTATTTATTTTCTTTTACAAAACAGTTTTATGTGAATTTCGACTCTGACATGCCATTTTACAAATACTATGTAAGATTAAATATTTTATTACTGTAAAATTAGTCACAAGGTTTGTCCATAAAACCGACCATACCTTGAATATGCGACTTTTCCACATCTATAATAACCCCTTAAAAGTAACTTGAAATTATTTTTTGTTGCTTTTTAACTATCACAAGACTATCGTTCCAAGATAATGTTTATTTCGTGGAAACATTTATCTGAATAGCGATTGTTATATGTCTGTTTACTGTGCTCAATTCAAGGACAACCAGTATATCAAGGTTAGAAATTAGTGTCGCGGATCCAACGACCTTCCGGCTGGATTCAAAGTCCTGTGTAAACTCTGTCCTGAGATGACTGAATTAATTACTTGGACAAATTCCATAACGAAATAGATGACTGTTAAAGAATACTAAAATATAAATAGTATGCTTTAGTCAACAGCATACATACACAACATAAAATTCCATAAATGGAATATGGTAAAATAAAACAAGGAGAAACAGATAATAAATGAAAATATAAAAAAGTCAAAAGAAACCCAAGACACCGCCACGGCAGACAACTAAAGTTTGAGTACTGCTTTGGCAAAAGGATAAACATAAAAATGAAAAAACAATCAAAAAAACACGCTAGTGAGGTGAAACAAAACCAGTATTATATCAGCCACGAAAAGAAATCAACATGCGACACAACGATGAGACGAAACAAAAACGCAGTACATATCAGACACGAACAGAAAAAACAACAAACGACATAACGATGAGACGAAACAAAAAACAGTAGTTTCCCAGACAGACGGTGTGTGTGTAATTTTGACTGCCTTGGTGGTGTCTTGGGTTTAGTTAATGTTTTTTATATTTTCATTTATTATCTGTTTGTCCTTGTTTTATTTGACCTGATTCCATTTAAGGAGTTTTATGTTGAGTATGTGTCCTGCTGACCAAAGCATACTCTTTGTATTTATGTATTAGTTTTCTATAAGTCATCTATTCCGCAGTGGAGAGTGTGCAAGCAATTAAATTCACTAATGCACTCACATTGCACAGTTCTTTCAAAGATCATACCTATCGTGACATACATGCTGCCTGTACAGTTAGTAACTGACACGTGTGAAAAGGTAGCGCTGGAGCTCATGATTACTTTTACTCATAATTTATCTTGTTAGGGACCCCTGACTTTCAGAATGTCACACCATCTTGTATCAGTGCATTGACTTTCAGAATATCACGCCATCATGTATCAGTGTGTTGACTTTCAGAATATCACACGATCTTGTATCAGTGTATTGACTTTCAGAATATCACACGATCTTGTATCAGTGTGTTGACTTTCAGAATATCACGACATCATGTATCAGTGTGTTGACTTTCAGAATATCACGCCATCATATATCAGTGCGTTGACTTTCAGAATATCACACGATATTGTATCAGTGTGTTGACTTTTAAAATATCACGCCATCTTGTTATCAGTGTATTCGTACGCACCAGTAGCTCTGCGTCATGCTTAGTGCTTTGATGTTTGAACTGTCACACGGCTTAGTTTTCTACCTGCAAACCTCACATGTGTGGTGTCGCAGTAACCTTACATCTCTGCACTAAGACACGCCCCAGTCAACATCAAGCAGAGTTGATGATGTGCACTAGTCAAGTAATGAAACAAGATAATGCTAAATTATTCCTGCCATAGTAGGGAGTCCCTACGTTTAACTCAATGTATTTTAGGAGAATGTTAGTAAACACGGACCTGACACAAACAAACCAACTGTCATAGGTGTTCAAAATCGAAATGCTCCTGGAATGTACTCGCAAACATTGTGTGTCTAGCAACAGTTTAATTTATCGATTTCACTTAAGGGTTGTTAATATTAAGAAAAAAATTTAATTTTGTAAATCTGCTGCTATGACTATTGGGTAGTTTGAGATGATGGCTAGAGGTAGCCTACGTCAATTTAGCGGATTCATCTGGCAGCAGCCTAGACTGGTCAGTCCTATACACCCACTGGCCACAATCAATTATCTATTGGCTTATAACCTTACAAGCAGGTAGCACGCGATAGCCCTTCGCATTATTTCCTTATTTACTACTGGCTTGCAATAGTCAAACGCGTTTGGTAACTGCCGTCAGAAAGTCACAGACATGACAATGAAGTATACATAATTGGCGTTCAACCTGATCTGGAATGTATCTGCGAAATTTACGTACCTCTAATTATGGCATATCGCGAAAATATTTTGCACCAACATACGATTGAAAACACTATGGTTTCTTGTGACATGTACGATCGGGTGATATACGTCTGACACAACGTAGCTGTCTGCAGAACAATAGTAGGCATATAAAATTATACAATAGCGGATTCTCATTGGCTCAATCAAATAGGGAAACCGCTCCGCATACAAGCGAATGTCACTAATCTTTTCACAAGCTGAACGTGCTTTGAAACCCAGCAAACAGTTAAGTTTTTCCGCGACAAACCATCATATCTAGTAATAGTTCATACATCCTGAGGGTATATGAAGCAATAGAGAGTTGCAAAGTAACAATGTCTCAACAACGAGCCGTGGCCGTCTTCCAACGAGACGGTCAGGGTTCGATTCTCGGCGAGGACTGGCCCCCGGATTTTTACATGAGGAAATTGTGTCGGACGATGCTGTTGGTCGGCTGGTATTCTCGGGGGTCTGCAGTTTTCCCCGCCTATATCAGTCCGGCGTCGCTCCACATTCACCTCATGTCACCCCTCACCTGCGCTAAAGACCTCGATGTTAAGCGGTGACCAATATTTCTCACTCTCTCACTCACTCACAGCGTGCTTTACGTTCAAGCGTGAACATGAACCAACAAGAAATAGACTAAACATACAGCTGTAACACACAACATTGGCGTATAGAATGTAGGACATTACAGTAGCGAGATTTGTGCAGGCGTTTGGCAGTGTCTCTAGTCATTATGTAGAGGACTGGCGAGTGTAATACAAAGTTTATTGAACCCACGAAGTTCCGCTGCCTTCACCTAACATTTCGTGTGGAGTTATTGACTTATGTTTGTTGTAGAACTATGTGTTCCGCAAGTGAGGTGTAGTCGCGGACTGCAACAGTGATTGCACGGCGAGCACAAGGCAGTTATGTTTGTCGCAGATAGCAGCACTGAGCACTGCCGCGCGGGCAAATAAAGATACCCACAATTCCAGCAACTCCGGATGTTTGACGTGAGAGCGGCTTTCCTCAAAGAGTTGTACCTCGACCAAGGTATGACCTCGCTCGTGCGCACAATGTCCTCGCGCTCAGAGTTCCTCTCCGCCTAGCTTCGTCTTGTCTTCTCAAGATACATCTTCTGCAACACCAACACATTTGCCTTCAAGTGTCACATTTGATACTAGTCAAGAAAACACTGCCACATTTAACACTAGCTTTCCTCTCAAACACTTTTGGACCTTATACGCTAGAATGCAGAGAAGAAATGACGACCAATGCTACCAACTTGGAACAGACGAGCCAGTGATGTGGAAGAAAGTCATTCAATAGTCAGCATAGGCTGAAGAACTAGCTTGCACGAGGACTGGTTTCGCTGTCCTATAGGCTAGACTTCACAAATATGTCCATACTCGAGTTCATTTCGACTGTAAAGAGGCATGTACTATGACATATTGCGAATATGTTCGTGAAGCTAGAATTCTTGAGCATGTTTTATTACGCGAAGTTTGTAATTGTCGTTTATTATATTAGGCTCGCCCTGCAGAATATGAAACAATGTGTTACATTGTCAGTGCAAGGTTGTGTTTGAGTGGAGGCTACAAACGAGATACTGTGTTTGCAACTGCAACTTTTTGTACAGTGTTTTCACAAAAATAAGTTGCCAAGTCGTACGCAGTGGTGGCTCGAAGGTTGTTGGCAGGGAGGGCATAAGTTGCCGAGAACTGTACGCTAGTGTGAAGGCACCACCGTATACCAATGATCACGAAATATCTACTGTCTACTTATTGTGTTGTGAGCAGTCAGTAATAAGCGGCACCTACATTCACAGTGGCTGTAGCGTCAACACTGTACAGTTCTCTGCAACTTGTGTCCTGCCTGGCAACTACACTAGAGTCGCCACTGGTCGTATGTCATTATTATAGACATGCAATCTGACATTATTTGGTGACGGACTAGGCTGCACTGTAATGTACATACTTGAGCACAATCTGTAACTTCACAGATCATCAGTCTAGTCTGTTTTCATCGACTATCGTGAAATATACACATATCTAGATAATATTAAGGAAATTATCGTGATTTCGATTACCTGCATGCTAGAATGCTCTGTCCTACGTATATTCGTTCATTGTATGCTGTTCAGTAACAACCAGTTGACACATGTTCTGGGCTACATAATACACATTATAACGTGCAGGTCATTCAACGTGTCGAATATTATTTTCCGTAGTTACTAAGTGTTGTAAAATGTTGTCCCAGAAGATTGATTAAAAAAAATAAATATTGCGTTTTTTTGACATGAATGACTGAGAGCACGAAACTCCTTTACGGAAATAAAACGCATCGTGTGTGGAAAACATAGTCTTAATTACAACCAACTAGGCAGGTCGGCTTACAAAATAATATATTTTTCTCCATGTCAAACTAAAAATGAACCAAAAAATGTACTTAATTTTAGTCCTTAAGTAAAAATTCGTTCTCATAAATTGGAGTTTGCAGACTGTTGAGAAATCGAAATATTATTGTTTGGCAACTGTTAAATGTTCAAGTCAGAATGCTAAATTATTGCTTTATTTTGTTGCTTACGGAAGATTGATACAAAAATAAACATAGTCGTCACGTAATTTATTTAATATCAATTAATAATAAAACATCACTATTTTTTTTGGTTGAGCTTGGATTTTAGCAGAAAGAAAATTGGTCAATAACTGACGCTTGGCTAACCAAACTACAAAACTTGTAGCAAGATCTGTCTTTAGGAGAAGATATTTTTCAAAATAAATTTTAGGTCAAGTTGGTTATTGGAACTCATTATAAGTACACTCTTGATTATCCATGTTAAATATTGTCGGGCAATGCATGGATAGTTGGGAACACTGATAATAAGAAAATTGCCATTTGTCAATATAAAATAATTAATTTATGTTTTATTTTCCATTGAAATACCGTAACGGCGTTCAGTGTGTATGCTATTCGTATAGTTTGGCTTGCAAATAAAAAATCGAAAAAAATAAAAAATAATAATTAAAGTAACTTAATATAGGCCTATTTTAAAAAACTTGCTATAGTGTCGACAACGAAGAATGCCCCACGAATAATCTATTAACTGGTTCGTCAGTGCATGTATATTCTGTAGTTTACATTAGACACTATCTAGAAAACACGGAACCAATATAATACATGCACATTAAGACCGAAATCCATGACACCATATCTGGGCTAACTGGAGTAGCAGCCAAGGAAAGACTAGCCGAGGCGCGAAAATATATAGCACATTGGAGTCTATCTTGCAGGTCATTGAAATCTCAAATCTTCCTGTCCTAACTTTAATATGTTCCGTGTAATTAATCTACATATTGTGTAAAAACATATTTATTTCTTATTTTAATAATTAAAGTTCTGAAAATACTTACGTATTACTACTTACTATGCTTGCTCCGTAAAATTTTCTCTCTCTCTCTCTCTCTCTCTCTATATATATATATATATATATATATATATATATATATATATATATATGTATATATATATATATATATATATATATAAATATAAATATATATATATATATATATATATAAATTACGATATTTGGTAACCTAGGGAAATATTCCCAGCACTTAACGCATTGTGCTATACCGGCATGCGTACACAACTTGTGTCGTTGTGTTATTTAGTAACCGATGTACTGAGCAACCACTCGCCATTCATAAAACAATATAGGCCTATACAATTCAATCCAACCAGCGTGACGTTATGTACTTGAAGCAGAGAGAGGAATAAAGAAACAAGTGACTTCCCGTGTGCGGACTCTTGCACGAGATTGAATGTATCAAATGTTGTCTGGTTGGCCACACTGCTTCAGTAGCAATATTTGCTATTGTACGAGACCTCATATGTCAACTCGCATGCAAGAATATCAAAACAATGCTATCTGATAACAGTTCACACATATCGTGCAACAAGTAATATCTGCGCAGGAGATGTGTTGAGAGCCTACGTTAGCTAACATACACGTATTTGCTTTTATAACAAACACGATTATATGAAAATGTAATTCGTACAGTATTTTCTAAATTTCGTTGTAAGTCCTGCTCCCGTGAATTCATTACGTAAGACGATATGTGTTTATGGATTCTATGTCTCATCTTACTTCTCTACAAGCACATGAAGAAGTTGTGGTTTACTCACAACTCTACGATTGGTCACGTGATAAACATATGATCGAACGACAAACGCAGACAGAACGATACAATCTCCCGTCACGTGACTGGAAAACGACGCTGCCAGAGCGTGTATTAAGGAATCTTTTTAACACCAGCTTGAAGTTATTTCGGGAAACCTGCACAACAACATCTAAATGACCTGACCAGAAGTCAAACCTCGGTCATCCCGAGTATATTACAGTAGCGTCACATCACAGTAAGATTTTCTTCAGCTCTGAGAGCTCCTGAATATAGGGCATCTGAAATATGTATATTTTTGAATTGTTATAAAATTCGATAACGTTAACTTATTTTACACCATATTTTCGGGCTACTTTCATTCACAAATGGAAAATTCCATCAATTTATTATAAAATAGCACTAAAAATTTTTTGTGAAAAAACTAATTCAGGCCATTTAAATTTTAATAGAAATTTATGAAAACCATTATGAACGGGTTTATAAATTAATATTTCAAGATGCTTTTTTAAATTTTTCATTATTTTTAGAGTACAAACGGTTTTAGTTTGATGTATGCCTCGCTACAATACTCGATTTCAATCACACTTACAAGCAGTAAGATAAATAATATACTGAACTGCCATTTTATAACTATCTGTTTCTTGCGTTTATTTTAAGTTAGATGGAGAAGTGGAAATCTCTTAAATCGTTTACATGTTTATACGTTGAGATTTGTGTAATGTAAAACATTTTCCTCCGCACCACACCGAAATTGTTTTGACAAAGAATACATTTGTTTGGATGTGAACAACTGCAATGTAGACAAAACTGTGTGTTTAAATACACAGTAATGTGAACAATGTATTTTGCTTTCAGTAAATCTAGTTCAGTTGAAGTCGCATCTAGTAGAATGCCGCAATCTCCGACATGACAACCCTGCCAACAACGGTCTACATAATATATATAACAGCTCTCTGAACTGTACAGCGGCAATTGTTTTCCTGGAATAGTTTGTCTGTCCTGCATACTGGGCATCACTGACGTGGAGCGTTGCCACATCGGCCTTCTGTACACACGGCTGTCATAGTACTCTTAATGGTAAGTATATAAGTATCGCATGGAGAGTGAACCAAGCCAAGACATCACACACTAGAGACAGACTACTGAAATAGGAAACCTACATTCTAAATAGGAATCTGAGTAATTTTCACAGTTTCAATACGTTGCAAGGTTTTCCACCGACTATTCTGTTGTTTTAACAGTTTTGACTGATAAAAAGTAACAGATTAGGGTAACAGATTGCATGAGTATGTATAGATAGAAATGATGGTTTATTGCAGAAAAAACTTGACTGTCTGCTGGGTTTCAACGTACGTTTCAACTTTTGAAAAGATGACTGGCTTTCGCTTGTGCGTATAGCTGTTGCCGTATTTGACTGAGCCAATAGGTATTTGATGCCTATTGTTAGTCTGCAACAACTACGTTGCGTCAGACGTATACCACCCAATCATACATGTCACAACAAACAACAGTGTTTTCAAGGCTATATTGGCGCGACAAATTTTCGCGATACACCATTATTTCTAAATACAGATTACTATTTAATAAGCGCAACTTCTACTACGTAATATGTAATTTTAAAACTTCAGTATGAATCTGTTAATGAAATGTTATATCAACAATTTAATGTGACCTTAGTTTACACATTATTAACAGTCTACTTCCATTTCCAAAGCAGGATTGTTATTAATTTTTGTTTGCTCGTTTTTTTAGATGAAATTATGTGCTTTGTTAAGTCATACTTAGAGGTACGTCAATTTCGCGGGCAAGCGATAGCACTTCGCAAGATTTCCTTATTTACTACTGACTTGTAGTAGTCAAACACGTTTCGTAACAGCCGCCAACTAATCACACACGTGATTAAGAAGTATATATAATTGGCGTTCAACCTAACCTGGAATGTATCTGCGAAATTTGCGTACCTCTTATTATACTTAAACGTACAGTAATATTTACAGTAGGTCTACCCACAAGGCTAATGAGTAGGTTAATTATTCTGTTGTTGTGAATAGTTGAGTTTCAGTAATGTTCAATTTCGCTCTGTTGCTCACTACGAAGTTAGGCTGCTTTGAGCAATCACACTCTAGTTTAAAATAGTTTTTTATTCATAAAACTGTGTACAAAATTAACACACATTACTGGTTAACAACAATGAAATGTTTCTTCCACGGTAATTCTCTAATAAATTGTTCACGTTGGGCTAGCTGACATATTCTCACTAATATAAGCAGAACCCCGTTGCTGAGCTGTCGACTTCTTTGATGCGAGAGGTTCTGGGTTCGATTCCCAGGTCCAGCTGGATGTAAAATTTGTGTCCGTTAGAGTCTTTGGATAGCCATAGTCACAGAAAAATGTCATAACTGGGGGGATTGTCTATTAACAATGTTGTAAAGGGACGATGTATCACCCGCTGGCAATGTTGGGACCTCGCAAAGGAGCCTAACATTAAAAAAATAATAAGTATATAGTGTGCTTGCGCGACATGCCAAAAGTCGTAGGTTTAGTTTCCGATTGTATTGATTAATACTTTAACTTTGGCGCATACTTTTCTTGAGCTTGTGACAATTTAGAATGCAGCAGGTACGAATTTTTGTGCAAATATAGGCAAAAGTGCAAAAATGACACTTTTGAAGATTTTCACGGATTACCGCTGGATAAGTTCCAACTATTTGAATCTATGGAAAATCACTGGCTATCTGTACATATTCACAGTTTCCAGTTTAAATTATAAAGATAATTTTTTAAACTAGGAAACCTAGAGTCAGACTTCTGAACTAGGAAACTTGCAGACAGTTTTCTGTACTAAGAAACCTAGAGACAGACTTATGAACTAGCAAACACAGACATACTTCTGAACTAGGAAACCAAGAGACAGACTTCTAAACTAGGAAATCTAGAGACAGATAGGAAACCAAGAGAAAGAGTTCTAAACATGGAAACTGAAGGACACCACGTTTACAACTTGGAAATGCATGGTTTGGTTCCATTGGGAATTGAACCCAAAACATGGTGGCAGGCTAGTTTACTGACCTTGACACCACCACAGTTATTTGATGCGAAGATATTCAAGACAAGCTTTATGTTGGAAGATATTATTATTTAATACAAAGAAATTACAATTGTTCTCAAAGAAAACAATTAGCAACAGAAATACTATTTTAAGTTTTAATTTGCCGGTGGACAATATTTCTTTAATGGCATCTAAATAGTTTCAAATATTGTTTTGGTTAACTATAGTTAGATGTCTTACCTAGATCGCTCTCTATACGGTGTTAATTAATTAATTTATTTATTTATCAATAGAAATACAGATGTTTTGCTAAAGGAATTTAGCATAACCTTATTTGACAGTTTAACGTGCGTATCTGCAGTTCTGCTTCATGACAAGCGGCAGAGTGTAATTGTGAGGTGGTGTCACTCATTTGACTCCGCCAATAAGAATAAGGGGACCCGTCGAACCGGGCTGGATTCACGGCAGGGTCGGTCCCCGTATTTTTGCACGTGGGAATTGTGCTGGACGATGACGTTGGTCGGCGGGTTTTCTTGGGGATCTCCCTTTTTCCCCACCATTTCATTCCGGAGCTGCTACATCCCTCATCCCTCACCAGTACTAAAGACCTCGATGTTAAGCGCTAACCAAAACAAACATTTCATTAGTCACGGCAAAACTTATATTGTGGCCAAGAAAGTGTTATGGAAAGTGAAGTTTCTGTATAGGAAATCTAACCTAATAAGCTGCATTTTTGTTAGTGAATGTGTGAATAAATACTTAATGTGTTAGCGGTCAGAAACCAACGTGATTGGCAGCTAGAGGCATTCAGCACGCCACATTCAAGCAAACACCATCATACACTTCTCTTACTGGTTCGATTTTGTGACGTGCCAACGAATATAGCCAAAAACGTGTTTGAAATATTCTGTTTTGCTTTTACAACTGTGACGTAATATTAACGAGAATGTTAAAAGTAATAAAATGAACTTATCAGGACATAGTGGTTGATGTTATAGTTTCTTTTTTTTTTACATGATATTCTATTAGGGTCTTATAAATAGTAATCCAGTGTTGAAGTTATTATTAAGAGCTCACCATGGATTGATATACACTGTAATTTTTTTTGTACTTTTACGAGGAAAATCCTTGGAAACCCAGTTTCGAAAGCAATTCCTTGTGAGAAACTATACAGTGGTTATTCTTGTAAAAAATACAGTATATATGATTGTAAAGTTACGAGGTATAGGCTTGTATTTGTACTTGCAATGCGGGAAAAAATCAATTTAAATTATTTATTGTACTTAAATTACGGTACTAAACTTACTTATGAAATGAGTTTGGAATACACTAATTTTAACATGAAATTGTTTTAAAAAATAAAGAGAAAGTTTGTGAAGGCACACGTACTCGAACGTGTAGCCTCGCGCTTAGGAACCACCCATCTTACCCTTCATCCACCATTACTTACTTTTGTTTGAGCTTTTTATTTGTATACGTTCAATGTACTGTTCAGTAGTGAAACGTCTTTTAATCTTGGAGCATACAATAAACTTTATTCCTGAAGGATGCTTTCCACAGGATGTGATTTTTGTGTAACTATGTGATTTTGGTACACTAAAAATTTTTCCTAAGTTACTTACAAAGACATTTCTTGTAACTTTATAAACAAATAATTTTACCGGAAAAACTTTTGTACATTTACAAAAGTGTGTAAAACTACAAAGAAATGTTTCGTTATGTTTAAAGAAATTTACAGTGCTAGAACTATCGGTATATACAACGAATTAATTTCCAATTTGACGAACTTTACCTTTATAACCATATAAACGAATTATTTTACAAAGAAAATCTTTGTACTTTTACAAGAATTTGTAAAAATGCAAAGAAAGTGTGCAAATAAATGTTTAATTGACTATTTAATTTTTGTTACTCTGATATCAATATAACCAATATTATTTTTATGTATGTATATATTTATATTAAAATTGTTGTATTTATTCGAATCAACGCGCATGCTTAGGTTTGTCCAGTTTCACTACGGCGCAAATCTACAACTAAGTTACAAAGAAAATGTATACATGTGCAGAATGAGTCTACTGGAACAAGTGATATATGTAAACGCTCTAGTTTTTCAGCTTAGATATGGCTGCATTGTATCATCTTTGTTACACAAACAGGCAGACCAGAACACAAAAGTGAAGACCTGTATGTATCAACACTGGAGTTATCACGAGACTTTGCTTGTGTACACAACCTCGGACGTTTTTTGTGCCGTCCTTGATGAAATGTTTTATTGCTTTTATCGTGCAGCACTTATCACTTCTTTCAGATCTCGAGATACATTTCTTCCTTTATAGACAGACCCTCAGCCATAACTAATGGACCGTGCAGGTTTGGAGCCAGGTATTAGAAACCCTCTTACCACAAACGGAACCTCTAATACTTTCAGAAAGGTTTTTACTGGCACGAGAAATTATTGACGCTTACAACATTCTTTTGTTGAATAATGATCCCAAAATTTTCACTCGGTTCTGGATTAAAAACTATTCTGATGTTTGAGTAGCTTGATTTTTCTTTGTATTAAAAAACTTTTACACCTTAACAATTTCACAAATTAACAAACGAAAGAATTGTTTCGTTTCATCCACGAAGTAGGGTAAAATAAAGTATAGAAGTCGTTAAGAAAATTCACAGCTTTGATCACTGATATATTTTCAAGTTTCATTTCAACGTATAAATCATAACGTAGGGCCTATTGAATATTACGAATTCGCAGTAACTTTTCCAACATAATAATGATACTTAAATATTTAACTGAACTTTGTTACATATTTCATTTACGTTTACCTAATTTAACATTTTCACCACGCAAAACTATTTTTAACTAAATTCAGAACAATGTTCAACACGTATAGCAAAGAATAACATACAATAATAGAGACCTATAAATATATCTGTACACATGCCAAGTGAAAATGACAATTCAAACACCTGCTGGGATTGTGTCACTTCCCCAACAACTCCAGGACTTGACGTGGTTAGAAGAAATCGCAGGTTCAATTATCTGTTTGACATACGGGTACTCGCGGGTGAAATATTTAGGCTATCATTTATTAGTATGAGAGGAAGTATGTTATGAAGACATCCTAACTTGTGATGACACTTTCCTCACTTGAAAACAACTTAGCTTTAATATTTTTTGTAATACGGTATGGCAAAGTCACAATTCGGAAGTTAAAAGCAAAAACCAACTTACATAGAAGCAAGTAAGGGGCTTCCTAAAGAAATTTATATGGAATTGATGAAATATCTTCGTATTTCGAAATAAAAATCTAGATAGCAGAAATTGTGAATCCGAATGGTTTTTTAAATACAAGTGTATGCAGTAGGGCTTACATGTTTCTTAAAGAAGCACATTTCATGAAATTTCAGAGTGAATTTTTTAGTTTCTGTATGAGGGTTGATCTTTATTATTTGTGTAAATTATATCTTTGACATGATCTCATAAGAAAACAATTTTAGAAAACTACTACAAACATTTTCATAACATTTTCGGTGCAAAACGTTCAAAAGTTGCAATTTTTAATGAATTTTGCTTAGCTTTAAATTCCATTACAAATTATTTTTTTATTTCGTCACTTAACGTTCCTTCAAATAGTACAAGGCCATGGTAACGGTGCTAGGGAGAGAGGGGTAGGAGTCGACCGTGGCACAGAATATTTAGGAAATACAGAAGTGAAATGGCTGGTAGGACGGCGGCAGTCTCGTCACACACGTCATTTAATTGGCTCCGCTGGCAAGCAAAATGGCGCACAATTGTAGATGTGCACATAATGCACTGAAACATGCTGTTGTATAATTCCCTTTCTCGGAAATCAGAAATATGTAGGTATCACTGTGTCTGCAAACAGCCAATAAGAAGGTGCTGAGTACTTGAGAAATCAGGTATACTTGTAGACCAGCCTTCATGTGAGAGAACATGTGAACATTATATTCTCTTATAGCGATAAGGGACTACTACTGACATAAAAAAACTTAAAAAAAAACTCTATATAGAATGGAGAATGTGTAGAACCACGAGTTCGTGGTCAAAAATATTTCTGCACATTTTGTTCTAATGTCTCACATGCACATCAGCAACTCTACTTCATGGTTATTGGCAGCATGCATTTGTTAGGACGTGTCTAGAATATGACTGCACCAATCAGAATTACATACTTGTAATACCACGCGTCTTATATTTGCCAGTGTAACTCCAGGACAAGCGAGAGTTGAAACATATATTCACAAGCCGTGAAACATAACTTACAGTAGCTGCATATGTTCATACAAGGCAGTAAATGAAACCAATTCATGCAAAAATAATTTCACCCCAACCTTGCGGCTCTGTGAATGGGATTTAGAGGAATATTTTTTATAAATCTTGCTATAAATCGCGATTTTATTAAAGATTAAAAACCGAGAGCGATTTTCGGGCAGACTGTGATGCTGAGCTGGACGTGTCTGGAAACAGACCAGGACTGGCTGAGACTTGATCGGCGTGTGTTGCAGGATCAAGGCAAGGTTGACCCGCGCAGTATAATCGATTTCGGAACAGACTATATGTGATGCTGAGCAGGACGTGTCCGGAAACAGACCAGGACTGACTGAGACTAGAGCGGCGTGTGTTGCAAGACCAAGGCAAGATTATCCCATGCAGCATAATCAATTTCGGAGCAGACTGTACATGATGCTGAGCTGAACGTGTCTGGAAACAGACCAGGACTGACTGAGACTTGAGCGGTGAGTGTTGCAGGACCAAGGCAAGGTTATCCCGCGCAGTATAATCAATTTCGGAGCAGACTGTATGTGATGCTGAGCTGGACGTGTCTGGAAACTGAACTAGGACTGACTGAGACTAGAGCGGTTAGTGTCACAGGACCAGGGCAATTCTGTCCCGCGCAGTATAATGAATTGGTAGCCCAGACTTTTGTCTTGTTCTTTCGTACGTCTAAATGAGGTGCTGTGGACCCCAGAGGTATTGTATCGGTTCTCTCTTATCCGTAGCATCTGGCATCCCCCATCCAGGGGTGCACAAGGAACTACCCTCAAGTCGTAATCACTTTTAATATAAGTCTTCAAGGGGAAGATATACTTCAGTTGAGACGATGACGTATGCGCTGAGTAATTAAGAGTTAGCCTTACATCCTGCGCGCTACCAGGGAATAATCTCGCTCTCTGAATTAAGAGACAATGTATTATTTCACGTGACGAAGGCTAACGTCGTACTGAACTACACATTCCATTATGTACCGTAAACAGGGGTTACTTTGACATTGCGGGGTAACTTTGACCACTCAAAATTTTGGTTTTTATATTGTTTAGTGACGAAAGTTTCAAACATTAGCTATAAGGTTAAAATTGATTATTTAAAATACTCGGCTCAGATTATCTGTTTATTTACCAGATAACCAAAAAACTAATATTTTAAATAGTCAAAGTAACCCCGAAAATTGTCCTCCTTCTTACATTTACGATACTGAGTAACGAACCCTTAAAACGCCATTTTCAGGTACATACCACTATTTTACCTCTTTAGTGCCACACGATACACTAAAGTAAAACATGGTGTCTATAGATAGCAGTTTATTTATATTTCGTGGAAAATGACAGTTTTCCCAGAATATTTAATTACGGAGATATTGGCATATTCACAAGCACTGATTTTACAGAAAACGTCGAAAACGTCGCTGTTATGTCTCATCTTAAAAATTTTATTCAACAAGTATATGTCACAAGTTTTCCATTCATTCGAGGCACGTTGACGTATCACACAATTTTAACGCTTATCATGTAGCTGTGTTCAGTTTCTTAGTTGTGTCCGCATTATTTGATAGTAAGGACCCTTTTATCTTTGAAAACATTTCCGCTCGTATTAGGTTTTAGTAGCTTGCGATAGCATTTGCTCTTCTTTGGTTATTTTCCGTGTGCATTTTGTGACCTGTGCCAATCAGGCAACAAGCATTTCAATAGTCGAAATTAATATATTAGAGACGTGGATATTAGTTTAAGTGTTAGAAAGGTATATATCTCATCACTAGAGGCACTAGTTTGTCGCGGTGACTTTGCCACTAAATATTTCAGTGGCATGCATGCACGTCAGGAGATCTTCTAGAGACACCTGATTTTCACGAAAATAACATTGCAGCAAATTGCTTCAGTTTCTTACTTACACATCTGCAGCTGTGCTTCCTGTTGAGTGGTTAGATGTTTGAACTGTCACATGTCTTAGTCTTCCACCCGCTGTGTGTCGTGTCACAGTAATCTTGTTCTGGTTGGCGCTGTCAAGTGAAATACGTTTATTAACTAAGACGCGCGACCAATAACCATGAAGCAGACATGTGGTCGTATAAGGCACTGAAACAAACTGGGGCAAAATTCTTTTTTTTGAAAGTCAGGGTCCTTACGGCAACGTGCCTATGTTCAGACGTGTATCTAGTTTTGACTGCACCAATCATAATTAGACACCACACGTCTGTGACTTGCTAGTAGAGCACCAAGACAAATTAGAGGTCAAACATACAATCACTGACAATGAAGCAAGGCTGAGCATGAGCACATGCGGTATTCAAACCAAATATTTCAATACAATTATCGCCTCGTAATCGTGTCTCTAGTCATCACATAATATTTTCGCGAAGTGCATTTGTCCTCACTGGTGAGGGTGGAGTAACGGCGGATGTTAATGGCGGGTAAAATGTGATATCCTTGAGCAAGACGGTGGCAACTTCCTCCGCGTATCTCATATGCTAAAATCAGGAGTGGAATGAGACATAATTGTTATCGCCATGACGAGAGGCGAGTGTTCTGACCACTGCATAACTGTGGTCCCTAGTTCAAGAGTGAAAGCGTACGGTTCTCGTGAGTGCATATACGAGATGGCTAGAATAATTTTTCTTATTATAATCATCCAGTATCTCGAGTAGAAATTATGTAAAGTGTTTTGAAGCACTAGCAAATTAGAGAAAGTGCTCTGCAAAAAAATATTTTGAATTTATATCACCGATGAACAGGAGTGTTAAAATGTAGGTCTGGTGAAGTGGTTTCCCATACATTAATGATAGCGATCGTATACATTTTAAGGTAACAGTAACATGTATGCAGATTTAGCCAGACTTGTAAAGAAAAAGCACTACACGTTTGCTCTATTTAATACCGGAAGAATGTTAGAATTGTATATGTGTTAATTACTTCCACTACTGTTTAGGAATATTTTTACAGTATGTCTGAAAATAAATAACAAAGTATTTAAATTATCATTAGAGAGTGTTCTTGTACCTACCGAAACGAATCCTTTTACTTGTACATAAATTTTAAATGCGAGGAACCTAATGAATATCCATGTTTGTATGTTTAACACTTTTCAATTTTAGGTGAGTATGTATATTTTTTAAAATATTAAATTGAAAGAAAAATTGGCGAATTCGTACTTATTTTGTTTGACATACACTAACAAAATAAAAAAAAACATAGATAAAGTCTTTCGGTTCAATAATATAATTGTGGTCCCACTTTGAACTCGGAAAGCACGCACATTAGAGCCGATTGTTGGCTGCTAGACACATGCTTCGTCGTTATAAAGCGTAGGTGCTCACATAGTGTCATCTTTCCCTCGAGCACGTCTCTTAGAGTATCGTTGACAGCAACATTCACAGGAAACAGGTCCTGATATATTTACGCCTTCTTACAGGTACAGGCTAGAATTGTCACTTTTGTAGTTGTCCCTTGAATTCTTTACCGCCTCCTGGAAGGCACCCTGAGTAACTTACAGCGTGCCCAATCATATGGCATCACTGTGTCAGCTAACATTAAATAAGCAGTGGTTCTCTGTTCGAGTTACATATATACTTAGAGTGACAACGCGAATTTCTCCCGTCTCCACTAACACTCGATTTTCGAGAAGAGATATCATGACTGGTTACATATCAAACACTTTTGCTCATTTCCAATTCGATGAATAAATGATTACAGCTTGCGAGTGATATTTTGCTTCGTAGTAACAATATACTGATTGGTGCACTCAAATAAGAAACGTCACCTCACAAAAACAAGCAGCCAATTATCGAAGCAGAGCTGCAAATATTCACGTTAGTAAAACTTATTCTGCAAAAAATATTTTCGCAGAAAATATATGTTCCTTTTCCCATCAATATTCTCCTCTAGTGGTTTTGCAAAACAATGGAAAACTGAAATCAGAATCACTGGACAAAACAGCGTATACTGAAAACTGTTAAGTCGAGTGTTTTACAACGCAGCGTGGCTTGTTTCTCAAAATAACTGTTCGAAACTTCCCTCGTAAACACACGTCCGTTAGTTATACACAGACCTCATCAAAACAATAATACCTGTGAAGTCAATCCGTTCCGGTGAAACAATATAAGAACAAGTATTAATTTTGTCATTGACTGCTGTCTACATGCGAGTAGGGACCTGAAAAATTCGCTTTATCTTTTGGGCACCAGCTAGAATTCCAAATACGGCAAGTTCGTGTCACATTCACTATCGGCCCTTGACACTTTTGACAACTCCTGAAAGTTGCTGATCCAATAATACAAATGTAACGAAATTAATGCCCAGTGCCAGCCAATGAGCAGGTATTGTCTACTAGAGCACGCGCATATTCTTGAAGGCTCGTCTGTACGTCTGTGAACCCGCGAATTTGTCACGTCTCTATGCATAAGTAAACGTCGGTAAGTTTCACATCCCACTTATAAGTAAGTGAGTTTAGTGATTGATAGAGGTGCGTGAACTTTGTGGATTAATATGGCAACAGCAAAGATTTCTCAGTCCTATACGCGCACTGGCCACAATAGTTGTAATGTAACTAAGGAATGGTAACATTCGCGTGTTCAGTGACATGCGTGCTAGAATCCACTGTCCTATACATACTCAGGCCTCGTAGGTATATTCGTTCATCGTCTGTTGTTCCAGTGAGTAGCAGCTAGTGGACAAATAGTCGAGGCTTGAGTATGCATAATACAGAGTATTCTAGCCTGCAGATCATTGAATTCGCGAAATTTTCCAGTACCTAATAATTATAGATGCGTGAATTTCGCACATTCATCTGGCAGCAGTCTATATTTCTCAGTCCTATACACGCTCTGGCCAAAATCTTCTAACCGTAGTATCGGGTAGCACGCGATAACGCTGTGAATTATTTACTTATTTATAGAGATGATGGTACGTCGCGAAAATGTTTGTGCCAACATGCCCTTGAAAACAATGTAGTTTCTTGTAACATGCATGATTGGGTGATATACGTCTGATACAATGTAGCTGTCTGCAGACCAGTAACGAGCATTAAATATTACAATACCGGGATTCTTATTGGCGCAGTCAAATAGGGCAACAGATTCACGTATGAGTCAGAGCCAGTAATATTTTTGTAAACTGAACGTGCGTTGAAACCAACAAACAGTTAAGTTTTCCCGCGATAAATCACATTCTATACTTATTTACTACCAGATTGCTATGGTAAAATGTGTGCCGAGACAACCGTCATCCAATCACAGAAGTTACAGTGAAGTATATGGTGTTGACGTCCAACCTGAACTAGAATATATATGTTAAATTCACGTACCTACATTCATAATACCCAGTGCAGTGACTTGTAACATGCAAGTCATTGCAATCGTAACACTTTCCATACTTGTAATCATACACGTGTGTAGAAAATGATGGCAAAGCGACTTATTTCCTTGTTAATTAATTTCTCACAGTCGGTAAATGCGTGGTAACACAGACGTCGTCCAATCAGACTAGGGGACAGCGGAGTATTTAATTGGCATTTAACCTGTACTAAATGAAATCCGCGTGGCTCATGTGCCTGTAGCTGGCAGCCACCCGTATCTGCGTATAGAAAGTCCACGTGTCCAAAATATATTTAACATAAATGAGTAGGGACCTCTGTTTCTCGCGATAATAATTTTGCCCCACTTTGTTTCGATGCCTTACGTGCACACCTGCAATTCTGCTTCGTGGTCAGTGAGTGGATATTTTTACTCGCACGATCCTTGACTTTCTATCGTGTGGTGTTGCAGGAGCGTCATTGTAATTGGCTCAGTCAAGTGAGGTACGTCTCTTCACATAAACACGCTGCCAATGACCTTGAAGCAGAGATGCAGGTGTGCAAGTAGAGCAATGAAACAAACTGGGGCAAAACTCTTTACGCGAGAAACAGAGGTCCCAGTAAGTACTCAAAGTAATATATCGTTGGCTTACTTACAAAACCTCGAAAGTCCATTTCAGAAAATTTCTCAGGAGAGCAAAAAGAAAATCTTCGATGTCATGCTACACCATAGGTACGACGTTTTTTAATTTGAGCATAGAAGAAAGCTAACGCATAGTAGAATTAGCGGATTTTAACACTAGAAGCGCAATTAAAATTAGCCCCAAATTCACCTGGAATACAAAATTGGGTAAATCTGGACTAACGAGGTTCTAGAAGTAAGCCAACGATATATGGTATTACAATAATCTAATATTTAGTCCTAGTGTATGGCCAGATCTGCTTGCAGCCGGTTATTTACAGAGGTCGATAGTTACCACGAAACTTTTGTGAACATCTTTGTTTCAATATCTTACAAATATATCTGTAGTTCTGCTTTGTGGATATTGGAAGCTTGTCTCTGATAAAAGGCATCACTTAATGAGACTACGCCAATCAGAACAAGGTTACTGCGGCACTACACGTCTGTGATTAGTAGAGACATGCAAATTCGCGTTATTTTCTGACAGCTGACTAGACTTCAAGTGACTATAGGCTTGTTTGACATCTCCCGCTGGCCGATATTGTCGTGATTTGCCACGGAGAATGCTTACACGGCAGAGAGGCCAATCTCTGTAAAGACGTAACACATGTAAATGACAACACATAAAAGTTCGTGGCCAATTGAATCGCAGATTATGCTTTGTTATGTATAGGAAAGTGAAGTTTAGTCTGCTACCAAAGGATAACGCGAATTTTGCATGTCTCTAGTGATTAGGGAGTAGAACCAGAACACACCGAGAGTTTGAGTCGGTAATTTATCGTGAGAAAAGTTGACAGTTTGCTAGGATGCAACGTAATATATTTACCTTCGTTACAGGCGAGTACGTATTCCACCGGGGGCTATATAACTACGGTGACTTATGACTGAGCGTATGTGATTGGTCTGTAAACAGGTCAATTGTGTCACATAACACTCGTACAATAATACAGGCTGCAGGACGATACACTGCCTGGGAGAATACGACGGTAGAAAATATTCCCGCGATCTTCCACCATCTCTTTTCTGGCCTGTGAAACAAGCTGCTGCTATCTTTTGTTAGCCAAAACTACCTGTCTTCACTTATTTGTTTGGACCCGGTATTTTCTAATGGTCATATTTGTGTATGCTAGACTCCATAGATATATGTATAAAGTAGCAGACATCAGTTGTTTATTTGTTTCATGCTGAGACATTGGTGTGCCATGATAGAGCCTGTACTTTGTTGCATCTTTGTAAAAAAAATAGGCTCGGAGTTCTAAAAGATGTCAACTGTCAAAGTGACGTAGACATACACGTGTTTGCAGTCTAGTTTGTTCTAAGATAAACTTCCTGATTATCCTGTTCCTGTGTATTACGCACTAAATAATTATTTCAAATTTTCCACACCGAATGCATAGGAGAGTTTAAAAAAAATAGGTATGGTAAAATTGTTTCCCACATATCACTGATAACAATTTTGTTCATTTTTATAAATCAGTCAACTGTATAATTATGTAATCTTTCTGTAATATTAACAATGCTTAACATTTGCTCTATTTACAATCTGAGACAAGGAAAGTATTCCATACTGTTTATGTGTTAAAAACTCCATTACTATTTAGTAAGTATTTTTACAGTGAATTTGTTGCTCTAATGAGTGGCTAACTGTACATGTGAGAAGTCTGTGAGTGTTTTCATGTTGGTTTCATATTGGTTAGTCTTCAACGAGGCGTTTACTAAACATTCACCCTATCACAATAGTCTCTCACATGTAGAAGTGTTCGAATCTTTCTTCAAATGGGCTCGCAAAATTTTCGGGTTTGTCCGACGAAGAAAACGTAATACGTACGGTGTTGTTTGAGTTAGTAGTACATCAAGGAGAAAGAGCGTGTAACGTAAGACGAGACTTTAGTTTCAGCCTCTCTGCAGTTGCGTATCTAAGTGCGTCGTCTAAGTTGTCCGTGTAGCTTTTCACGCTCTTAGCGACGTAAACAAACAGTTAGGAAGCCGTCATCTCGTGTTCCCCCTCCACAGCATCATTAGCGTGAATAGGATACTGACCTGCCAACCCTCCCGATAAAAAACTTTGCCCCTGTGTCTTTTATTTGTGTCGCCGTCGCCCTAGCCGGGTGCTATTAACACCTGTGAGGGCGAACATGTATCGAGCGACGCGTGCAGTCCCGTCATCAATTCCCCTCTGACTGCGATGATTTATACCGAGGCCAGACTCTCGTATACGCTCAGGTAGCCAGACGTACCTACCTCTGCATCTTAAACAAATACAGGCAAGCCGTACCGAAAATTCTACAATAAAGGTTCTATAGTCCTTTACCTAGACTACTTCCGTTAAAAAAAATATTAATATTAATAATATTTATTACCTTCAATTTACGTAAATATGCGACTTACCAATAGAACCACGTCAGTTTCACGGAAATACACTTGTCAGCCTATATTCGTGAGTCTGGTCCACATTATGTCAGTGTCGTCTCTAGTAGAAGAGAGTGGCTTTCGATATGTCAAGACGGAACTGGAATGGAGTTAACCCGTGTTCAAATATTCGCCCCATAGCTTGTCGACCAACTACACACTGACTCTGCTCTAGAGCAGGTTAAGCGACTGTTAGCAGGCGCAAGTCGCCATTTGCCGCGAAGAAAAAATTAAACAGTCTACAGAACAAGACGAAGAAAAACTGAATGCAAGGTTTATTTTTTAATATCAAAGAAACAAGCTCGAAACTAATATTATGTATAAGATACACAAAATAACGCGTGAGGAATGTAGGCATAATGTCGACGCCATATTTAGCAAAATATTTTAAATGTAGAAAATACGTGAGTTTATTTATTCCTGCCATGTTAAAACTGTGAACAACATTACATGTGTTTCTCAAGACCCTGGTGATTGGCAACACATGGTCATATGGCGTAGATACGCTCTTCTACCACAGACGAACATAGCTCTGCCTGCGATCTATTACCCGCTGGTGATTGGCAACACCTGGTCATATGACGTAGATACGTTCTTCTACTAGAGACGAACATAGCTCTGCCTGCGATCTATTGCCCGCTGGTTTTTACCGTGTAAGCGTGTACCACGTGACACAACCACGAATTATTACAAAATACTTGTAAATTTACACTTACTTTTTGCTGGAACATGCGCTGATGGCAACTTACAAATTTCGTGGATACATTACGATGCATTTCCTGAAACAAAATTTAATTTTAATTAATACATTTAATGTATTTGGCACGTTCGTTTTATTTCTGATTATTAATGCGTGGTGTAAATTAAAAGACAGTTGCAAGCGTCATGAAAATGAGTAAATAATCATGGAAGAAGTAACAAAACGTTTAATTTTTTTAATTCTTCAGAATACTGTAGGCTACAAATAACGGCAATGAACACGACCGAACCATTTAAATATTATTAATTATTATAACTATGTGTACAAACATGTATGTTCAAACAGCAATGGTTACAAAAGTAGAAACACAAAGGGTTTTGCTGCTTAATAATACTTTTACTGTTAAACAATTTTTCACATAAACGACTGTATCAAAGTATTATATTCAGTAATTAAAAAGTGCAATTTGTTTGCGCAGTCGTCCAGATAACATCTATGCAAACTATTGTTTCATCAACAATGCACTGTACATTTTTTTGTATTTTTCTCAAAGAAACACCTCGGAAACCCAGTTGCCAAAGAAATTCCCTGTAAAACTACAATGGTTATCCTTATAATTAAATACAAAGTATATGTTTGTTAAATTACAAGGACTAGCCTTGTAGCTGTACTTTCAGTAAGGAAACAAATAAATTTAAATGTTCATTGTACTTCATAAATAACACTGAACTTATTTATCAAATAACTTTTGAATAAAGGACGTAAACAAGAGATTATTTGGAAAAAAAATTCTCGGGTGGAGCTAAGTTTCGAACTACTCTCCCCACGCTTAGCATCTACAAATTTTACCCACTTTTTTTAAACATAACAGCTGTTTTTTTTAGGATTAATAGATATAACAATATAAAAAAGATTAACAAAAACAAATAAAAACACAAATTCAAATTAAACTTCATGCAGGCACCCAGTTTCAAACACGCAGCTTCACCTGAAGAGGGCACATACCGTACTCCTCCCCCTCCTTTTAGAATCCATATAAATAAGTGCCGTAATACTTAACTAACGAATTTTGTAGTACAAGGTTCCAGCGATCTAAGCGTATGCGTTGGACATACTCCTGTAAGGAAAGTGGTTCGTGCATATGTAATGTATGGTGTAGAACTTGTCCCAGTAGCCACATCACTGCACGTTGTCGCACATGCGGGAACAGTTTAAAGCGGATGTCTTCGTCTGCTACATCCACCACTGGCTGACTCATTATTGTGGCCCTAGACCACCATGACTTACACACTGATTAGGTTTCATTTATTTGTATGCATCCAGTGTAAAGTTCAGTAATAATTCTTCCTTTTAAATCACGCAATCAATATAAACATTCACTTTATTCCTGAAAATACTTTTCATAGGTTGTGATTTTTGCATAAGTAATTTCCAGTGAACTTACGATATTTGTAAGCTACACATTTCTTCTAAGTTTTTTTGCAGCAAACAAAATCCGTTAAACGTTATAAACTAATACTTTTACAAGGAGTATTTTTTACATTTACAAAAGTTTGTACAACTACGAAGAAATGCCTTGTCATATTTTACAAAATAATTTACAGTGCAGGAACTGTCGGTATAGGTACAAGGAATTCCTTTGTAGTATTACAAAGTTTACCCTTGTAACTTCATGAACTAATGATTTTACAAGGATATTCTTTGTACTTTTACAATGACTTGTAAAAGTACAAAGAATACCCTCGTAAATTTTACGAATTTTTTTAGAGTGTGGTTAAAAGTTCTTCAAGTCTTTCTTAACTGTGACCTTTATTGTAGACATAAATTGATTCAGCTTTCAGAAAGTGATTTCAACTTCAGCTCATGTAATTGAAGTACTATTATAACTAGAGCCAGAGATTTTTGGTGACAATATATTTGCACCAACTTATCCATCCTTATCATAATTATCATCACCATCGTCATCATTATCATCAACTTCATCATCATTATCACCATCATCACCACCATCATCACCACCATCACCACCATCGTCATCACCATCATCACTACCATCATCACCACCATCATCACCATCATCACCACCGTCATTATCATCACCACCACCAGCATCACCAGCATCATCTCCGTCATGATCACCGTCATCACCATAACTATCAATATCATTATCACCATCACCACCATCATTATCATCACCATCATCACCACCGCCATCGTAACCATCGTCACCAACACCGCGTCTATAGTTGTGTTAAGTACGCATTTTCTTACACTTAACCACATTTAACCACACTCGCTAGCAGTGAAGTGTATAAAAAACACTCAGCTTGTCATTCACTTCTATTGCAGACCTTTTTCAAATGTCATAATATTACTCTCTGAAATATCTGTACTTACTGTAGTTATGTTGTAACCGAAGGAATCTCTTCTCTCGTTGACGTGATCATTTTTTTTTTAGTGGGTGGGACAGGACTTGATTTTAATACAGCTATACGTTTCCCTGCTATCCATAATCAAGTAGGAGAGGTAGAGTGAGATGCTTCAGATAAATTCAAAATTGTCCTTTAGTTAAAGAAAAGTGCCCAGATTTGACTGCAGCTACATCATATCTATTATAATCCAAAGTTTTCCATATGTTCTAGTAAAGTATCAGTTTTTATACTAGTCACTCTTTTAACGCTTACATTAACGTCTCGTGTGAAAGCACAGTTTGTTTTGATGACAGCTGTCTTCTCATCCCCTGAGAAAACGGTATTTTCGCCCATTATAAAAAATTAATAATTGCACGATTCGCAAATGTTCTTTAGTCCTCCACACCACTATTTTTTAAGTAGTAGAAATCATATAATTTCGTAATGTGTCAGATGTGTATATTGCATTATGACCTGCAATCGTTACGAAGCTAAGAATAACAACGTCGTTTTCGGAAATTCAGATTAACACATCTCCTAATAAATATCTTTATTATGTACAGAGACCTTCCATTTATAATGATTCATCAATGGAATTGCTGCTTTACCCTGCAAAAAACATTTAATACAAACGTGATTAGCAATTTTTCTTGTATATTTCGTTTACATATCTCACGCATGACATAGTTGCATGAATGACTACACACAAGGCCTTAAATCATTTTCAATAATCTTTTGAAGTTTTATCTAAACAATAAATAACATTTAGACACCGCATAACCTTTTTGACACAGCGTATGATTAAAATACAAATTATATTTTATCAGACACGTTAATATGCATGATAAATGCTAAATAGTAAAAGGAAAGTAACAGTTATAAAATCTCCTACTTTTCTCTGAGCAACGCAACACCGTTTCTGGAGAAAATTTACTATGCTTTAAGGCCTCCACGATCTGCAATAAGTGTTGCACTTAGTGTAGACGAGGCCTGTTTGAGTTAAAGTCACAGCATCTACAAGCACTTAGTGAATATGACTCCTGTTTGAGTTCAAGTCACATTATCTAGCAGCACTTTATGAATATGAGGCCTGTTTGAATTGAAGTCACTACATCACTGCAAATAAATCCTGTTTGATGCTAAGTCACAGCATCTAGCATGGAAAAAGTCCGTATTTACACTTGACGTGTAGGTCACATTTTATGTGTTACGTTAAGTAAACGTAGAATCATGTTTGAACTGCTCGGCATTTCAACCTGCACACATACTATGCAGGTCAGAACAGTAAAGGTAAGTAAGATGTCCGCGGAGTGCTATAGAGGACTAACTGCAGCGGTATGTTGCCATATTGTGCATGGAAATGTTTTCGTACCACATTTTGCCACAAAAAAGTGTTGACTCCAAAACTCAAGATCCCGGAGATGTGCCTGTTATGCGTTTGTTCTGAACCGCCCGTGTGTGTGCGTATATGTATACAAGAAGTTCACAAAAATCACCGACAAACTCCGGCAGGTGATTCCTTGTGAAAAGCAAAGCAGGAAACATGCAAGACACTTTGTACATAATCGTGATATTAAAGAAGTAATAAGCCTTTGAAAAACAAATTTTAGAACTTTGATTTCCCCATAAACCAAACAGTGATCGACGTAAACTGACAAAACTCAGGATATTACTCCAAGACAATAAGGCCGACAAATCAACAGTAAACACTAGTTGATACCTTCTACCCTTACGAAAATAAAAATGGTGGTATCCTTTAAATTACTGACAACTTTTTTAGCGTCATGATAATCCAAAATTTAAGAGTGAATTATTGGGAGTTATGACCTTAGTGATTAAAAAGATCCTCTTGTAACGACTGTCTAAATTTAATACACTTAACTCTGCCAAAATAGTAAAATAAATCAATAAAAATAAAATATTTATATTATATGGTCATTTCGTACTAATACAAAATATAAAATAATGGATAGAAACCAACCTGGTTCACGCCGGTTTGAACTCAGATCATATTTTTCGTGCAAAACGCACGTCAAGTTTTGGCGTGGTGAAACAGAGCCTAGCGTGCAGGCAACACTGCGTACACGAGTGTTTGGTTTATTCCGCAGTGCCGCACAGACGATGGTGGACATCATTGTAAATATCACGTACCGTAGCTTAAATAGTTCACATAACCGTAACCAACACTTTGTTCCTAGCTTTATTTGTGTATTTTTTTGGAAAAGGGGAAAAATGATAAGCATGCAAGCGAAAAATGTGAGTATCTTATTATGTTCGTTAAACTGCTCAATGAAGCTCCGACGTCACGCAAAGAATTAGTGTGTCCGTGTCAGCACAAATGGTAGCTACAATAATGGAGTTGGATTGGGTAGTATCTTCTCGAATATGTATTAAGATTTACGTTAAAATGTGTTTGTTAACATGTGCCGTTAATTCTTCCAGTATTAAACACACACAGCATTAAAATAAATATGTTCAAGGATGAATTTTAGCCTTAAATGTCACTTAATAGTTAACGGGTGTTCATGTTAGATAACAAAAATGTTTACTGTAATAAACCGTCACGGCGTGTAAAATAACACAGTGCTGCACTGCTTGTGTAACACTGATGTGGTATGTGTTTTCACATTATTGAGTGGTAACTGACATTAGGAAATCAACATTAAAGATCAGACAGATACAAATCTAGTGTCGAGGGATAGAGAAAGTAAAGGGAAGGTGTTCGATGTATCACCACTGGCATAAAATCACGTAACTGGTATGCGATTGTAATGTAGGAGTATTTTGGAACCTGACATTTGATTACAAGTTTACAGCAGGGCTGTTTCGGTACCGATAAATCCAAACCGTCCACGCCTTTTGAAGTGTAAGAGCTTAAGATTCCTAACTTTTTCTTCTCTTTATGCATGCTGCACAATTTTCAACACAAGTTTCTGGTAGAGAAAAACGCGCGTAGGAATGTCACAGTCACGAGTACTTTACAAATTTAAATGACTTGGTGGCTCTTAGTTCATTTATTCCTGACGTCAGTTTTAAACCAAAATTGCATGACGTTAAGCACAATACCAAAATATCAACAGTATCCTTCATCACACGCCCACATATGTTTAAGGCCTTATTACGGAGTTTTGCAGTGATTTCGAAAATATTTTTTTAAATTGCTACCTAATACTCATATCAAAATTTCGCTGCTTAGTTTTGACACTTATATGATATAACTTGTAGCTGAATTTTTTTGTAGAATTATACTGAACGGTTTTTTTTTATTTCATTACCCAAAGTACCACGTTTTTCGTAGTGAAAATAAGCAAAAATGAAGGAATTAATTTTTTGTGCTAGCGAATGGTATATTATTTAAAAAACGAATCCACAGTACTGTGCATCGTGTGATTGCACATTCACTCAATTTTTTTCAAAACTTTTGATTTAAAAATATTTGAGCTATTGGCACCAGTCTGAAAAAAACTCGGGAACAAGCCCTTAAGTCACTAACTCGTTTGTGGTTCGTAGATTGTTATTCGTCTTAAAAGTAAGTAAGACAAAAATTTAAGACAATTAGAATTTTCTTCGACGAAGTGTTTTGAAAATTAAATGTTTCATTTTTTACACCTGCAATAATTTTATTTTTCAATCTCAATGCAGTATCAGTATTAATATCGGCAATATCTAACAGTGCCTGAAAACAATGTCAGCTCCCCTACACTTAACAGTAGTGCCAGAATTGCACAAACTGTTTAAATGTCTAACTTCGTGTATTGTACCCAAGATATATTTATTTCACTTACACATTTATGTATTTTTTAACACACATACACAAATTAAGCTAGGAACAAATTGTTGTATACGGTTATGTGAACTATTTAAGCTACGGCACGTGATATTTACAGTGAATGTCAACCGTCATATGTGCGGCGCTGCGGAATAAACGAAACACTCGTGTACGAGGTGTTGCCTACACGCTAGGCTCTGTTTCACCACGCCAAAATTTGACGTGAGTTTTGCATGAAAACTATGCGTCCTAGACAGTCGTTTCACAAGGACCTTTTTTATTACTAAGGTCACATTTTCCAATAATTCACTCTTAAATGTTGGATTATTGTGACGCTGTAAAAGTTGTCAGTGTTTTAAATAATGCCACCCCTTTTATATTCGTAAGGGTACAAGGTATCACCTAGTGTTTACAGTTTTTTTTTTTGTCGGCCTTATTGTCTTGAATATCCTGAGTTTTGTCAGTTTACGTCGATCACTGTTTGATTTATGGGGAAATCAAAGTTTTAAAATGTGTTTTTCAAAGGCTTATTACTCCTTTAATATCACGATTACGTAATAAGTGTCTTGAATGTTTCCTGCTTTATTTTTCACAAGGAATCACCTGCCGGAGTTTGTCGGTGATTTTCGTGAACATCCTGTATATACTTTTTTTTTTCTGGTACAAGCCGGCAAACTTTCGTTTATTAATTGGCTATGTGTACGTGCGCCAAACATGTCCTACTCGACTGGAACTATCGTAAATACTGAACGTCTATGATTGGGATTGAAGATAGAAGTCTGAATGCGTGGCAGTTCACGTCGTCCAGTCATGGGAACGGATCTTAGTCACATTGTTTTCTGCAAGTATAAATTGACACAAAATTTTTTTTCGCGAAATATTGATGGCCTTATTTATTGACAGAGAGAGAAAAATGTGCGTTTTCTTTCAGGTAACAGTTGTAAATTGGTGTCACTGTCGCTTCCGGCGCTTGACTTGCTCGACAAATTCTGGGTAGCTCTTATCCATTTTTAACGAAATTATTAAATGTAGTTCAATCATAAGTAGGGATTGTGAAAATTCGCGAATTCATTGACCTGCATGTTAGAATCTAATATGTTATGCATACTCAAGTCCTGTCTTTTCCTTCATTGTCTGATGTTCCACTGACTAGCAGCTAGTGTACAAATGGTCGGGACTTGAGTATGCATAGGATATTTGATACTAACGTGCATGTCAGTGAATTCGCTTAATTTTACCATCTCTAATCATAACTTGTGATTAATAAGGTGTCATTGTTTCACCGAGCAGCCAGTCAGCAGCTGTTGCGAATTATTTATTGGTAGAGATGGTGCACTTTCGCTATTCTAAAGACCTGCATACTCAAGTCCCGACCATTTGTCCACTAGCTGCTACTCAGTGGAACAGCAGACAATGAACGAATAGACAGAGCTTGAGAATGCGTATGATATTTCATTCTAACACGTAGGTCTTTGAATTCGCGAAATTTCACCATCTCTATAGGACCTATATTGGGAACTGTTTTATAGTTTAGTATGTCGCAATGTTTGATGTGACAACCCTGTCAAGAGGAGTCGTTATAATATAGCGCTGTGCTGTCTCACACTGCAGTAGCTTGTCCTGATTCTTTGAAGCTCCTACAAACTGGCGAATAAATATGTCATGACTGCTGAAGACTTCTAATATAATGTCCCTTCTTGGCAGGGTTTCTATATCTAAGGTCACATATTTCTACCTAAGACAGATATGATGTAATAGCGCTGTGCTCTCTCACACTGCTGTAGTTTGTCCTGATTCTATGAAGCTCCTACACACTGACGAATATGGCATGACTGCTGGGGACGTCTAACCGTAAATATATTGTCCCTTCTTGGCAGAGTCGCCATATATAAGGCCACGTACTTCTGCCTAAGACAGATATGTTATGATAGCGCTATACTCACTCTCCCTGCTGTTGTTTGTCCTGATTCACTGAAGTTCCTACAATCTGGCTAATATGTCGTGACTACTGGGGACCTCCAGCCGTTAATATAATGTCCCTTCTTGACAGGGTTGCCATATGTAAGACCACATTATCCTTTTAAAAATACGTATTTAAACGGAGTAAATACAGCTAACACGCTTGCTCGTCTATGTGCGAGCTGCGATATATGTGGGCTAGGAAAAATTCGCTCGTTCAATGACATGTATGATAGAATGCAATGTCCTATGCATACTGAAGCCCCGTATATTCTGTCTGATGTTTGAATGAGTAGCAGGTAATTGACAAATGGTAGAGCTTCGGTATGCACAGGATAATGGATACTAGCATGTTGGTCTTTGAACTCGTGAAATATTCCTAGCCCTATATATATATATATATATGACATCGTGGGACAGGAAAATCGCAATCATCGTTGGCGCAAAAATTCTGTAGTATGTTGCACCTTATATGTATGACTGGACGACCGTTATTTCACACTCCTCAACTGTTTGTAAACTAATGGCTAACCGTCTGTATCTGCGTACTAGAAAGTGCTTCTTGAAAAGTATGATAACACGGGTCATGAAATGAGAAAGTCTAACTTGTTAATACTTCACTGGAACATATCAACAGTCTACTTGGCCGCAATAAAATACAATATTTAACGATGGACTGTTTATGATTTTACTATAATAAGTAAGCTCATTCCTATATAGCATTTTGTGTGAATAAACATACATCATTCAACACTGTAAATAAGTCTTCTTACAAACTTATGAATGCCACATTTCTGTATTTTTTGTGGAAATAAGTTTTCAAACCTAAAAGAGTGCAGGTTTCGTGGAAATCATCTGACAGACTTTTTTATGACCTGAACAGAATAAAGGTTATTTAGGATGGTAAAATATGAATAAAATGACACAATGAGAGCAAGTTAGAAAATGTGAAGTGTTGGGGGAAGGGGAGGAATGAATCACGAAATATTTAACAGTGATGCTGAGATAGGCTACTATTCACGTATTTAAGTTTCAGACCCTCTATTTGTGTTTACATTTAAGTTAGTCAATTAGTATTCTCGAAAGACAGTACAGAGCACTCGATATTCGTCTACAAACAGATTAAACGTGTCAAATAATTGTCGTCGAATCATATAACACGCACCCTGGTGCAGTGTTTACAAGAATGTTCTGGTTGCAAACATTGTCATGATATTTCTCTTCCTCTCTCTATGCGTAACGTTATGTCTTGTTGATTGACTAAACTTCACTGCCAATGACATCAAGAGCACAATCTGGAGCACGCAGACAACTACCTTACATATGACGTCAGTTATGTGTGTGGCGTACTTACAGAAGGTTTGCCACTCCATCGTGGAACTGTTATTTATTGGCAAGTAGCAATCTCAGCGGTCGACCACAACATTGCAGACCAGTAAAATGTACAGTCTAGCCTAGTGCCAGAAAATAACGTGAACTTTGCAGGTTCTTGTAATGAAACAAAAGTTCTCGTGGCTTGAACATACACGCTGCACTTGTGAGTAAGATACATCGTAGTCACACACTTCAGCGGCGTAGCGCGGTTGTGTTCCTGGGCGTGTAGTTTTGACTACGACTATACACACTGAGCACGTAGCTGTTGCTGTGACCGAGGTGAGTTATTGTAGAATTCATACCTTGCCTCCTGTACGTTAATGCTTACGAGAGTAGCTGTCCACACCAGTCTAATATAGACATCTTAGTGATATGTATCGTTACTGTTCAGCACCACACACCTGGGAACATTCCACGCTACGTGTGCCACGTTTACTGTATACACTCCTGCAAGTGTACTTTTTACTTTTGAAAACAAACATATTTTGCTGAATGAACTTGCTACTGAATCTTAACTTTCACTCTTTAGGAACTCCAAAAGTTACAAATTGTTCGTAAGCAACGTTGCTTACAGCGTACCTTTTACGAAACAATATCGCATTAACTTATATGATAATATAAATTAATCTGATTACTTCGTAAGTTTTGGATGATATGTTTTGTGCAAAAGTGCTAAAATAAAGCATTTGTATAAGATGTACACGGTAGACTGACCACTCTTATCAGGCTCAATGTCTGGTCTCAGACTTCAACTTTTCATAATTATGTAATGTATAAACATACAAACGGGAAAAATGTTTTGTGACAACTATCAAATATTTTGTTACCATTGAGACATCCAAATAATCTATGTTCACGCCAGCCACAAAAAATTTTATCCTCTATGATATTGTGGTCATTAAAATATTATTTTACGTTTGCTGCAAAGTAATTTGGCTATGCGAATAATTTTAAATTTTATCTTTCAGAGAACTATGTTTAAAGCTTACAGTTCTGTGTTAATATTGTAAAGTAATTATAAAATACAAATTACTTGAACTGATTAAAGTACCTGGGAATTCAAAAACGTTCACTTTACCTTACACAGACTATAGATAGCGCTGATTGGTTGTGGATATTTGAAGGGGAAGTAGAAACCGCACGTGCTGACATATTATCTTTTAAACCAGGTCCAACCATTTCTCGTACGTCGCTTCCATAACGCGGCCGGCTAAAGGCGTTCAATTAGTGTCGATATGTGATATTCTTTGAGGTCGTGAGCACACAGAGACTAGAATGTCGTGTTGATTCCGGCGACGGACCTCCGGCCTCAGCTTGCCAGGGTATAGTGAGGGGAGGGGGAGATATCTAATGAAGCCAGGGACCCATGCTTGTTTAAGCAGCACGTTAATGAGTAGGGACGGTGAGTACACACGGCCTGATTAGCCACCATCCCCTCCTGCTGCTCACTATCGATCTTACTGCGACTACAACCCCCTCCATCTGTCATTCTCTGCTCGTCGACACTACTTCCAATACTCGGTCTAACCTTATCTCAGGCTGCACTACTGCCGACACCTCTCTGTCCGACAAGCCAACAGCTTCTACACCGACACTATCACCTGTATTTTTCATTTTAATTGGACCCTTTAACAGCTGCACACAAAAAAAAAAAAATCAAGAAACAAATTTTAAAAATGAAAATTTTTCTATCCTTATATATATCAGAAAAAATATATTTGACTTTTATTTTACCACTCGACGAAAATCACCAAAAAACTAACTAATACCAGTAAACATTAGCGACAGTAAAAAATCGTAAGAACCAAATTACAACAATGTTTGTATTCGAAACAGATTGTTACAATCGCAACAAATCAACAAAGAACACGAAGTAATACAGATTTGCTGTTACTTTATGTTCCTCCATAGCTCAGAAGAACGCAACAAATTAGTTTTAGAGGGTAAATGATATTTTCATGTATAGTTTTTAAAGAAGAAAAGGTTCTGCGGAGTAATTTCGTGACATGCCAGATGAATATTAAAGAAGTGAAAGCTCGTTGTAGGGTGCTGTAATATGGCCGCGACATTTACCGATGCACGTGTTTGAATACACCAGGTATTGTTGGTACGCAGTTGGTAACTCAGAAACAGCACATATAGCTCAGGCAACGATAGTGCAGCTGACTCCTGATTGGTCGTGCAGTTTTCAATGAGTTCATATGCTGAGACAATACCGTGTTCAAATTTGTTACGGACAGGAAGTTTGCGAGAGTGCAATGACCTACAGGATAGACTGTACAGAGCTTTATATTCTCAATCCTTGGCTGTTATTTCATCGTCTGCTACCGCAGATAGCAGTCTGATTCAGCACAAACCTGGTGTTACGGATAATTTCTAACATGTTTGTTACTGTTTTACTGCTCTTCAGGGCGTGTCTTATATAATGTGCACCAATAGCAAACTTCGCTGAAATGTAAATGTGTTTGTATTCCAGATTGTCCTCAAATTTCTTTGGTAAAATTTCTTGTCCGTAACTGCAGATTTATTAATATTTTGCTAACCTGTTATTATCAACAAGTATTTATTTGTACGTATTTAAAGCAGCTTCACTTTAACTAAGCAGATCCAGAGGTATTTAGCTGGATGATTTGTTGGTTAATAACTTCATTATTGTGCTTACATTCGCATGCCTATATATGTGTTGTATGCGTGTGTATACACGAGTGAGATAAATTGTAATTTATGTAATACACTGTCTATGTTTCTACTTTTGGTTTGATTTCCACAGTTTATTAGCCTTTTTTATTTATTGAAGCGAATTGATTATTTTTAATTTAAAAATTTTGGTTTCGCATGAAGTTTTACAAATGTTAAGAACCGAGCGAGATGCCGCAACGATAACACATTGGACTCACATTTGGGAAGATCCGGGTTCGATCCCCGGTTTTGAACATCCTGATTTCAGTTTTCCATGGTTTTACGACATCGCTGCAGACGAATGCTGTGGTGGTTCCTTAACGAAGGCCATGAGTAGGCCCACGAACTTCTCGTGAAAATAATTTAGTAGCAGTTCGTTTCAGTATCATACATGCACATCTGCAGTTCTACTTCCAAGTCAGTGATTGTATGTTTGAACTGTCATGTGTCTTGAGTTCTACCCACAGATAACAGTCGTGTGCTGTTGTAGTAACCTTGTTGTGACTGGAGCAGTCAAATGAGAGACGTCACGTCACACAGACATGCTGTCAATAACCATGAAGCACAGCTGCAGATATGGACGTAAAGCACTGAAACATTGAAGTAAAATTATTTTCGTGAAAAGTTGATGGCCCGTGCCGCAACTCCCGTCAGTGTGTCAATTTGTGTCACCGTCTGTGGGCCTCGCTGCCGTCGAGACGTAAAACCCACATACCTTACCTTCCAAATGTTAAATGAACAGTCTGTGGAGTCAATATTCCAGTATTTGAAGACAGACTGCATGCAGAATTGTGGAATCCATTTGGGATGTTGTTAAAACCACGACTGTTCTGGACCGCGATACATTGAGAAGTGACTTAATACTGATTGAATATTTAAACTGTGCACTGCAAGCTTTCTCTGCAAGACCAGTAACAGTATGAAAACGATGAAATATGTTTCGTAGATTTTGAGGACATTGTAGGGATTCTTGGCTTGAAATAAACAGTATCTAATTAATGAAACACATTCACGTTAAGAAAATAACCTTCTTGACTTATTTAGGTAACTATGTTCATCTTAACCGAAAATATTGTATGTGACAGTCATAAATTAACGTTAGCAAAAAATTAATTTTTAGCATGCCTAAGTATTTTTTTTAAGTCAGCGCAATGTCATGAAGTTAATATAATTGTATTCAGACATTTGGTTTAAATTGCGAACACTGTTACAAGTTCTCGAGTTTATTCGTTTCATGCCATTCCGTTGACGAGAAAAATTTTTTTTGTTAATAATAACGTAACGAAATGAATTGACTTAATTTTAGACATTTGTGTAACAAAATATTTTAATGTGGAATTTTTATTTATTTCATTACTGTATTTTAAACTATTTTCTGCTGAATTTATGTTTGTATAATTATTTAAGAACACATTTAACATTAAATGAGCTTAAGTGTATAAAATAACTTGCGAGATGTTGAACGTAGTTAACTTAGCAACATTAAAATTAATTATTGACATGATAAGTACAGACAGTGGAAAATCGCTGCAATCTTTGACAACACCATATCTTGCAAAACATTGCAGTGGCTCGAGCGTTGTGTGGCCGCAGGATAGTTGCAGAGTTGTTAAAACTAAATACTGCCACAGTTTTAACTGGCCCAGTCAGATGGGAACACACCAATAACAGAAGAGGATAGTCGTATATTTACATGTTAATTGAAGCCTAGTAATCAGGTACATCAGCTTTCCTAATCAGAAGATTGTGAATTACGACGGGAAAAGCGGATTGTTTTGTACGTCTCTGCGTAGTATTTGCGTGTCCGACATTATGTTGTCGTTATTCCTACTTTACGTAAGAATAGGCTAATGAGAAGTTTGGTGGGCTGATACTGAGTGGTGGCCGCAGTTTTGTTGTAAGGGTATAGTTGTCTAGAACTGTGTAGGTGATTCGGGATAGGGTGAGCACTCAAAACCGCCCTGATTAATTTATATTTTCCACCATATATCTTTCCGCTGCACGTAAACATAAACATTGCCACTTGCTTATATTTACATAGGTTTCAACAACGCACCGAAAAATGATATCTGTAATATCTACTCATTAAATGCATGGATGCTGCTGAATATATGCTACACTCAAGAGTAATCTTAGTTATAAGTACCTGCGTGTTAACGTCGTATAACACTGGTTTCTCTACATCGACTCTAATTGATACGGCACGCACTGTTGCCGTTACGAATCTCGTAAATGCGTGCGTAGTACATAAATTTATGATTCAAAATCGCCACTAAAAACGCACACGACACACGCAATTCAAGAATTCAAGTTTCGTTAAGCATACTGCCATGAACGACGACGACGCCTTTAAATGTGTATCAACGTCAGTTGGAGGTCAACGGCCGGTTTCGTCACTTTGTGTTGACGCTAATAAAGTAAAATTATATAGTCAATAGATACGTCCATAAGATCATAAATAAATAATTTGAGGTATACTAAAAACAGAGATGTCGATTTCTTTTATGTTCTTTCACTAACGCTGTTTTCAAATAAGAAAATTCACGGAACTACATGCAATGATTCGCTACCAACCATACAAACAATAATATAACTATTGGCAATGTTGCCTTATATATAGTAACGGCTAATGAATTTTCTCAAAAGTTAATTTTTTATTGCTTGCTTCACTCCGAATGACCTATACATAGAGATGATGGTTTATCGCGGTAAAACTTGACTGTTTTCTGGGTTCCAACGTACGTTCAACGTATGAAATAATTACTGACTTTCGCTTGTGCTTGGAGCTGTTACCATATTTGACTGAGCCAATAAGAATTCAGCTGTTGTAATATTATATGTCTGTTATTGGTCTGCAGAGAGCTACGTTGTGTCAGACGTATGTCACCCAATCATACTTATTGCAAGAAACTACAGTGTTTTCAAGGCTACGTTGGCACAAAACATTTTCGCGGTATACCATCATGTCCACCTATATATAATTGTGTGCTAATTGACGCTACAAACACTGACACTCTGGTCTACAAGAGCAGATTATTACTGAGTTATCATTATAACTACATTATCTAGTATATGTTCAAGGTCATTGGTGAACGGTATCATGAGTCTATAGTTCTGTCAGTCTGCAGCTATCTCTTGCAACAACCCTCCGGCTGCAGCTGCTGATACTGAAATATTCAGCATGTTGCAGTATTCTGGATAACATTTTCAAACCCAAATTACACGACTTTACATTCAGTAATCTTTGTAAGATACATCCAAAAATAGCTATGAGAGGTTAAATTTCAAAACACTTGATCTCTCATCCATTTTAGTGACAGAATGGTTACATCTATGACTAGGAATTCGCGAAATTTGCGTAATTTTCTGACAGGAACCTAAACTGCAAGCTGTTTAATTGGTCGTGCCCCACCTCTCATTAGATGACCTTATCGTGGTCTACGTCAGAGATCACTCCAAGTCAATAATTAGTAGTTCAACGGTTATGTTACCAATCTTCTGTGAAGTGTTTACACACATAACTAGAGCCATAAACATTTCGTGCCAAGAGTTGTGCCCCAGTTTGTTTCAGTTGCTTGCGTGCACATCCGCAGCTGTGCTTCATGGTTATTAGGAGCGTGACTTTGTGAAGTGACATCTGCGCCAATCAGAATAAGGTTACTATAATACCACGCATCTGTGATTTGCGGGGAGAAGGTCAAGACACGTGAGAGTTAAAATATCCAATCACTGACCATGAAGCGGCGTTGCGGAAGTGCACATAAGGCTCTGAATCAAAATGGGATGATATCGTTTTCGCCAAAAATTACTGGTTCTACTCACAACAGTCATTTCATTATAACTCATGGCCGATCATGTCACATATTGCACTCGTGTATATAGAGGGACATTGATGTCTAATTTACCACCAAATAATAACAAGAATTTAGGATGTCTGTGGTTATCACGATTATCGATAGTCTTCTAGCGAATTACTGACGTTTTGAGTCGCATTAACATAATTGTGATTAGCTCAATAAACTAATGAACCTCTTACCACCGTTACGCAGTCAGTAAACAAATAATAATTGGTGAAGCGTAGAAAAGTAACTGAAATATAACATGAGCAAAATTTCTAACGCTTTATTCGTAGAGATCGAAAAATTTCGCTAGTTAACTTACCAACAGAATATCTCCATGCACATCAGTGTACAATTCCAACACACAACCACAGTTCATTAGCTGCTCGCTGACAAAGTGATACCATAGTATTGTCCCTGCATTTGTTGTATCTTATTATTGCCTCAGCACCATCCGGGACGTGGGTCAGTTGTTAAAGTGACATGAACTTACAGTTGAGTTTGAAGTCTACCTTGCAACCCAAAGAAACCCCGAAGTTTTCAGGATTCTATTTAGCAGCGTATGTGTTTCATGGTGAGTAAAAAGTTGATACATACAATGTGAATGGTGAGTGTAGTTGAGACGACTGCAGTACATAGGCAGCTCTCCTCCTGGTGAGGTCAGTGGTTTATATACAGTTAAGAGTGACTATGCGATTGGTGAGTGCAGTTGAAGCGACTGCAGTACATGGGCAACTCTCCTCCTGGTGAGGTCAGTGGTTTATATAAAGTTAAGAGTGACTATGCGATTGGTGAGTGCAGTTGAAGCGACTGCAGTACATGGGCAACTCTCCTCCTGGTGAGGTCA
>PNEQ01105971.1:0-20831 GCA_003012365.1 Medauroidea extradentata
AGGTATACTAAACAAAGATTCGGTGTTGACTGTATACTTTGCATATTTTCACTCTATTATGACTTATGGCATCATGTTTTGGGGTAACTCCTCTGACAGAAATAATGTTTTCCGTATGCAGAAGAGAGCTGTAAGAATAATTCACGGGAGGAAACAGACTGAATCCTGTAGACCCCTTTTTAAAAGTTCCAAAATAATGACCTTAGCTTGTGAATATATTTACTCATTGCTGACATTCATTTCCAAAAATCAGAAGTTGTTCCACACAAATGAACATTTTCATAACCATAACACTAGAAGTAAAAACCTTTTACACATGCCTCTTGTCAACTTGACCTTACAGCAAACAGGTCCTTTATACACAGCTTGCAAGTTGTTCAACAAACTCCCCAGCCACCTGCAAGATGCATCTTTAGCTAACACAAAAATATTCAAAAAACACCTTAAAGATTTCTTGATCATTAATGCTTTTTACACAGTATATGAGTATTTGAGTGGATCTATGACAGTGTAGATACTTATTTAAGATATTTATTCTGGGTTAAGATTCTGTTTCTTCTCTTGTTTTTTTCTTTTCTTTTACATGTGGAGACTATGAAGTATGCTGACGTGAGCCTACGTGCGAGCCTGAACCGACAATAAATGTTTGAATTTCGCTCTTTTAGTGTATAATTTTTAATGTATAACTTAAGTAATTTATTCATTTGTTTGTATATTGTAAATATAGCTTGTCCGATATCTTTGTGCAAAAATGTACACAAAAAAAGATCTAAGGATGCAATAAACTAAATCTAAATCTAAAATCAAACTTACCAAATAGGGCTCGTAATGGCAAGTCTAAAACAAGTCAATTGCAGGCTTGCCGCAAGCTTAAATGCTATTTGGGTACACATCTCACGTTCATTACTTCTAAAATAAGTAATATAAAATAACTCTGATGATTGCAGAACAAAATACTTCCTAACAGGGCTAAAGAATGTCAATTTTTACTTCTCAGGGAAATCATTTTTAAGACATCTTAGTATGACTGGTTATGTAGCATCGCATAGCACCACAATGCTATTTTTTCTACAGTTGAACGATCGACAACTGTTTATTTTAAGGCTGTCAAAATTTTCCTGCAGACCATACATTTTATTTTGGTAGTTTTGCTGCTGCATTTAACAGTCGAGTACACGCACATGGCCATGGTAGTGAATGCTCTTGGCGTATGGTAGTACTTCTTCTTTTATGTCTATTTTATTTAGAAAAGGGGAGGGAGTAAATCCTGTCACTTGTTCGTCTCTTTGGGTACCAAAGGGGCAAACGGGCACACATCACAGCTTTAAAATTTAGTTGGCAAGTTTTAGTTAATCTTTGATTAAAAATTCATTTTACTTATTCCTGTTACAAGGGCCTGTTTTAATCAAAGCCTTAAGGAACACAGATAAAGTTAATTGTGATAATAACAATATTGATAGTAATTTTACGATTACAAACTTCTGAAAAAATTAAACATCATATATACACATACATAAAGCCTTTTAAACAAACAAATTTTATTCAATGAAGTGACACGTAGGGCATTATAAGATCCGAAGCACAATTTACTTCTGAAATTGTTATATTTATGTCAATCGGAGCAATATGCTCCTCTTTGCAAATTATGTTTTCTACCCACAAAATGTTAAAGACATGGCCGCAACTTTTCACAGAAAAATCAAATATGGCGACCGACATACATTTAAATTTATTTGCCGTTGGTCTTGTTCACGGTTTGTCTTGTTCATCGCATTTTGTGTGTATCTTTGGTTACGTTGCTAGCCTGTTTATTGAACTTTTCAGTTGTCTTGTTCCTTTCACAGGGAGTCCGCCATTGTTGGCGAGCGTATTTTGTGTTAGCAGTGGAAATCGACTGCCATCGAAAATGGTAAGCTCACTTTTCGTTTATATTTTACTTGATTTTGTAGCTTAGTAACCGGACTAAGGTTTCGGTTACATAGTTTTTGGATTTCAGGTTATTTTGGACACTTCAGCTTGGGGTGTATGAAAATGTTGCACAACACGTAGAAATATGGCAATCTAAAGACTAGTTAGTTTGCAGGATGGTTATGTTATGTTTTAGAGTACTGCGTTTGCTTTGTTTAATGTTCTAATTTGTGGTTGATGTCTGGTTTTACATATTATTTGTGTTTTGTACCTGGTAGCATCTTGACAATTGGGCCGTACCACATGGTGTTGACTAATTTGAGTGGAAATATTTTCTAGTTGCGTATCTATATTTTGGTTTAGAATTGGGTTAATTAAAGGAACGAATTAATGTTTTCAGGTGAATTTTACGGTTGATGAGATCCGGGTGATGATGGACAAGAAGCGGAACATCCGCAATATGTCCGTCATTGCTCACGTGGATCACGGCAAGTCAACATTGACAGACTCCCTGGTTTCTAAAGCTGGAATTATTGCCAGTGCTAAAGCTGGAGACATGAGGTTCACAGACACAAGGAAGGATGAACAGGAGCGCTGCATTACCATTAAGTCCACGTAAGTTGCTTAGTTAAACAGACTATGTATCATTAAAGCTTCGATCACTATGCCATGTAGGGCTTTTATAGTAAAATTCCGGACTGGACTGAGATGTTTAAAGTAAAATTTTTGATCCAGATGGACTTGCAAACATGGACTAAGGAGGAAAAATTAGACAGTTTGTTCTGTGTGTAATGAAAAGTGTAAAATAATCGCCTCTGTAGTCCTTTTCTGTAGTTCGTAGTTTAGCAAAATGTCTGTCTGGGCCGTATCTATAAACGACTTTCGGTTATCCAGTCACCGAAAGTCTGTTCCTGCCGAAATGCACTCTATAAACCTCTTTCTCGTTGGTTGGTTGACTGCCTGGAAGTGAAGAGCCATCCACTTTCAGGTAAATGTGGTCAGACGGTGATTCGAAAGCCTTTTCAGCTGTTTTCATTGTGTCTATAGCAATGGTGGCAGATCCTCTCTGGAATAACCTGTCAAACGATATTCGTTGCATAAGAAAATGCTACATTTTTAAAAGATATTCTTGTTTGGAACGAGTTTAGGGATTTCGTATTTAAAATTTTCAATACCGAAGCTACTATTAAGTATACCAGATGCATTTAAAGTGTAGGCCTACACAACATTATATGGAGGGTTTGTTACAAGGTGAGACATTTCACAAACCAAAATTAATACTGCTCATTAATATGTTTGAAATTTTTGTACCTTTATTTCGAAAATAAGATAACATTTTGCGTAGAATTATTAACAGCTTTGTGCAAACATGACGATAAAAACATAACGAAAATGTTTTCTGCGTGTATACATTTTTTGCAATGTGTTTGTTCTTAATATATTCATTAGTTTCTTGCAATAATTACGTCAGCTGTAAAAATAAACTCTTAAATTTTAAAATGTTCACATACTTTCATGAAGTGACTTGTGTGACAGGTTATTCTATTGTTGGTTTTTTTTTATTTTCCTTTTATGTATTTATTGAATAACACAAATATTGTTTTTAAGCATTTGTAAAATATGTTTTGTTCTCAATGCAAACACAAAATTATGCTCGCTGAAAAAAATCCCTTACAAATACTACTTTAATCGTATTTAACCTTCACAAAAAAAATATTGCTTTTATGTACCTAACCTAAATCCGAAGACTTACTGTTACCACGTGTATCCCTACCCACACAACATAGCATACAATCACCTCAAATTCTTATAAAACACGTTATATAGAATTTTTTTTGGCAACATATCGGATATGAACAACAAACTTAAAATGTTACAAAAGACAATAATTGCAGGGTGCATTCCTATATTCATTCTGAGTACTATCTAATTGAAGAAAAGTGGTGCTATGTTGCCATATTTACACTTAAAGAGGATGTGGAAGTGCTTTCAGCTGGCAAGCTCCCGAAAGTCGTTTATAGGATGCAAGTAGTTGGTGAGCAGCCAGGTGAATGTGTCTGTTAACAGCGCTTTCGAAAGCCGTTTATAGATACGTCCCTTAGACTTCTGTAGTCTGGGTTCAGCTTGTTACCTGGCAGTCTGGGTTTAAAATTTTATTCTAAACTGTTTTATGTTCACCTAAAATGCTTTATGTTGTCTCCAGCTAAAGAGTTCACTGTAGTAATTCATGAATTTTAACACTAGTAATTCTTGAATTTTACTGTTAAACTCTTACTATCTAGTTAAACTTAAGACAGTAAATTTTGCTGTGTAAGCAGTGTTGATAATCTCGCTAGCATTGCTGCTATAGCTATCACATTGTCTTTCCTGCTTCTACTATTATATAAATTTTTAATGTTTTAAGTATACAACATTTGGACTTTCCAACTTATGTGATAGCATCCATAAAATTTACAGAAGTGGTTGGGGTTTTACAATTTTTTACGGGACCTTACAAAATTCTATGGATTTTTAGACATTCAGCAATTAAATGCTTATTTTGTGTAGTCAGAAATAGTGAGAGTTTGGCTCTGTAATAATAATAACTTTAATACTCAAAATTGAGTTAACGGCCTGTGGCGAGCAAATTCTCCCCATCCCCACCGTTCCCATCCTCTAGACCCTTTCTAAATAGTGCTGGGTGAAGTTGGAAATTTTTGAACCGAACCGAACATAAGGGTTCGGTTCGAAACGTCTCAAAAATTGTTCGAAAAACCGAACGTTCGAGATATAGAAAAACACTTTTTTCGAACTGATAGGCTTGTACTACGACACAAATTGGTAAAAAAAGGCAAGAAATATGTTATGACATACCAGATTATTAGCATCACAATCTTGAAGTGCAAAAGAACTTTGTGTGTCCGAAATAGATTTGCATCTGCGTACACATACTGTGAAACGGGCAAACGTACCTACGTATGTGAACCAAGTTAAAAATTTGTAAATTTCACTTCAAACATCCGTGATTCATTTCCTTATTTTACGGCATAAAATAAATAGGGTTACGTCATGACCACGGTCGTAGAACACGTCAGGACACTCTCCTATCTAACAATGTATTTTGCTTGACCCCCTTGTTGTTTGGTTGTAGTTCGTCAAGTTACCGAGAATGTTGTACTTTTTGGCGCTGTTTTCCGGGCGGTCGGACTCAAACTCCGTCCACTTTTTTCCATTGTTAAATTTATAAAGTAAATAAAGATTGCTGGAGCCTTTCCTTAAATTTGCGAACGAAGAAAGTATTTCATAAATTGATAAAAAAATACGTTTTGATAAATTGTTTATCTTAATGGAAAGGAAGTGGGCGGAGTTTAGTCCGACCGCCGTAACATCAGCGCCAATAAAACACAATATTCTCGGTAACTTGGTGAACTACAGTCAAACAACAAGGGGGTCAAGTTTCGAGGCGAGTGTCCAGACCTGTTCTTCTACTGCCGTGGTCGTGACCAATTGGCCTAATTTTCTACCTACACAAACTTAAGTTATCTTACCTTTCATACGAGCAGATAAAAACACCTAAGGAATAAAAATGAATTGAAAAGAAGTCGGACATAATGTATTGTGCTACTTGGTGTTTTAAATTCATTCTTTATTGAATATAATTCTGCAGTCGGTCATAAACGTAAACACGGTAAAAAGTAAACACAGCACGGACAAAGGTCGCAATATGGCGGCCACGGCGTGGCGGTTTAATGGTTACCAATACCAACTTTAGTTATTTGCATTTGCGTCTGCTATAAAACTTAAAAACTGTTATAAGAATTACAATTCGTTACTAATTGTAATGGATAACTAACGGGATTCACTTTTCTGAATTTATATGTCGTACACTCATATAGACTGCTTAATAAAACTTAATATTAACGTAATTTTTTTACCGTATGGTGTACCTACTGTGAAGTTTTTTTTTACAACATTCGTAACTCGCTTGGCCGCCTGTTGTGCACCGTTGTTTTGTTTGTTGTGTTTTTTATGTAATCCCCATATTTTTTTCTTACTTTATGTATAGTGTGGTTATTTCTTTGTAGCAGCTTAGTTCCAAAAATATTATTTCATGGGTTCATTTGAGTTCGAAAGAATATTTTTTGCATTAGGTTCGGTTCGAATTTTTTTTGCCTTAGTTCGGTTCGAAACTTGAAAACAGAGGTTCGCTCACCCTGCATTTTCCATTTATTCATCACCCACCTCGCTGCCCATCTCTCTCCCCCACTTTCACTCTCTGACTTTGTCCCACGAGAAAGTCCTTAATCAAGTCAACCACCCACTTATCCAGAAGTCTTTCCAATTTGCTCATCGATATTCCATTAGGAACCTTGTCAAAGGCCTTCTCAAAGTCTATGAAGCAGTCATCCACCTTCAACTGCCTGAACCAGATTCTCCAACAAACCTGCCAACTGAGTCTCGCATGAATATCCCTTACTGAATCCGTGTTGGTATTCCAGTATCTATTTGCTGTACATAACATTTACCACGTATTGTGCAATCAACCTCTCCATAACCTTCCCTGTATTCAATGTGTCTCACTGTCCTGTAACTACCTGGCTTCCAATGGTTGTAAAATAAGTTTTTACTGGGAATTCGACTGTTGGTCTCTATGAGTAAGTCATATGAACCAATGAGATAATTTAAGTTGAAAACCAATCAGTGCTTTCTTCAATGGGCAGTTTCAAAATGCAGTGCGCATGGGATAAGTTTAGATTCGGCAGATGGAGTCAATAGTTTCTCAACACACAGAAGTTTTTATTTTTAATTCAGGAAATGCTGAAATGCTATTCTGCACCTCTTTTGTTATGAATCATGCATATAGATACAGTAGAACCCTGTTGTAACATTTTTCAAGGGACCTGTCAAAAAAGTGTTATATGCAGGAAAATGTTATAAGCAGGAATCAATATTTTTTCACCAATAAATGGATATTACACAAAAGTAACTTAAACCTTCATAGTTTATGTACAGTAAATAAGTCTATAGTGAGATTAAGTGAGGCTGTAGTTACTGTGCTATCAGAAACTTGATTAATACATACATTGTGTGTATAATAGAGGCTTTCCCACTTGTCTTCTGTAGGTTCATGATCCTCATCTTCAGGATCACAGTCTTTAATATTACTGTAATGTACACTTATGACACTTTCCTAGACATAAATTTGGTTTTTACATTTGTTTTTAGCCTCCAGCTTAGTAAAATATTACAGTTAAGAAACATTTTACCCGTTGTGGTTATTGTCTGAGAAAAAAATGATGTTATATGCAGGAAATGAAAATATCGGTGTTGTTATAAGCAGGAAATGAAAGCATTATGCTTTATAGAAAAATGGTGGGACCAGAGAAAAGTGATGTCATATGCAGGAAAATGTTATATCCGGGAATGTTATAACAGGGTTCTACTGTACTGTTATCATGTGTCAACTTCTGAAGTTAGAAACATGTGTTGTGTGTATCATTGTGCTACCAACTGTAACATGACTTTTTTAAAGCAATTGTTAAATGTAAATTCTGAACTTTGCAGGGAAACAAGATTTTCCTTTAACAGTATTACCAGGTGAAATATTTATTTAGGTTTTTTTAGGCCTGGCTTATTTTGTGATATATTTGCAGATTGGGTGCGTCAGTTAAGTGGTTTTCCGAGCTAGAAAAATAGTAGGCCTAGTATTGTATTATAAATGAAACAGGAACACCTGCGAGACTAATTCAAGTGGAAATGCAGCAGCAAAAATATTTGTGTAGGTAAATATCGAGAATCACTACTCTTGCGAAAATTGACAAAAACTGAATAAATGTACTAATTACGATTTATGTTGAATAATAACAGTAATTAGTCGCGATTAATAATTATGCTTACTTTCTACCAATTCGATTGTGGGGAGGGCTATGAAGATCAGGGAAATTGTGGGGTAAAAATACGTAAAAAGTATTATTTTTATTACTTTAAATACCTTAATTACGATTGATTTTATGCAAATATAACAAGAAAAAACATGCATGACTACTGGAAAAGCCGACTTTTCAAGACGCGATAGTGGAGAGGGCTATGAACATCAGGGAAATTGTGGGGTAAAAATACATAAAAAGCTTACTTTAAATACCCTAATTACGATTGATTTTACGTAAATATAACAAGGAAAAACATGCACAACTATTGAAAAAGCCTACTTTATAAAAACTCTATAGTGGGGAGGGCTATGAGTAACACGGAAATTGTAGGGTAAATACACGTACAATAACAGTAATAAATAGCTGAAATGTACTATTTACAATAAATTTCAGATAAATTTAACTGATATAAATAGCTGCCTGCAATAAATACATGTGCATTACATTATATATTATAGTGATAAAGGGATGTACACATCTTGGAAATCGTTTAAAAGTACGCAAAATATTACGAATAAGAATAAAAATAGTTTATAACACAATAACACACAGTTTAAACTCATTCTACCAACAATTTAAGGCACTAAAAATAGTGATTGAAGTAAATTCATATCTTTTGCATATTGCAGAGGTGCCAACTACTACGGATTATCCATAGTTTATACGAAATACGATGGTTTACTACGGAAGTACAGATTCTGTTGATAAAGTACGGATTTATTAGCTTCCGCCTGTCTGTAAATGAACAGGCATGTGCCATTGTGTATGCACGTATTTCGATTCGTAACTCTGTGGATCGTATGACGTGCTGTTTCTTTTCCCACGCTCCGGCACACACATTGTTTTCTTTCTCACTTTTTTAGTTTGCTGAAACCATATTTTGGTGATGGTAGCGTATTTACAAACTAGTGTGTTGCGTCGGAAGGTTCTCGTATGTCGTATGTATCTCATACAATCGATTGTTCATATTACTTCAGGCGAGACCGCAGTCTTCCGACTTATCAATTAGTTGTTGTTGACTCGTGCAGTCGAATTGAGTCGTGTGTGATTTTCTTCTTCAGCTGATTGGCTATATTGGAAACTTATTCATGTTGCCGTATTTTAACGAACGTATGTTGATGTGAATGTTTAGAGTATGAGTTTGAAAGAGAAGAGTGTTGAGAAATATCGTTCAGAATATTCACAATTGTGGACACGTTTAAGTGCTTCAAATGTATCTTAACAACTCGTGTTTTGTGAATCGTGCAGTTGTGACTTCAGTGTAAACACTGTGGCAAAGATGCCGCCGTCAATACATAGTTGCGGTAAATACACGTCAAGCATTTTCAAAGTTAAAAATTTCGAGGGTAAACTATATTATAATTAAGTGTTGCTGTAGGTCCAACAACAAATGCCGAAGTTACCGACGAACAGGTAATGTGATTGTGTATAGGCCTACACATTTAAAGGCAGTGCTAGAATTGCCATAAGAAATAACCGTAAAAATTGAACACTTTTGAATGATGCATGCTAAAACATATTGTACCGCTGCTTAGCCACTGTAAGAGGATGGAAACCTGTCAATTTCTTACGTTGCAGTTACTGTTTCTATACGGCTACTTTAAGGTGAATGTAGCTTGGGTTTAAGATAATACATTCACTATAGAAAAATACTGAAAAATACGGATTTTTCGCAAAATTACTACTGAAAGCTTTGGTAAATGGTTGGCACCTCTGATATTGCACTAATGCACTAGTACATACACATTAAATTCACGTTGTATGCATGATCAACAGATGTTACATGTCTTTAATGCCCATTATAAAATGTATTTAACGTGTTCAGTTAGCAATAGAAGCCAGACACATTATATAACGTACACTGAACAACATACTATACTCTAGTGGAGCTGACGGAACAAGTTTGGAGTTTCCGAAGTATCGAAGGACATAACCGCTGGTGTTTTCAATCAATAGTAATAGAAACCCACAACATTAAAAGAGAGGATATAACACTGGTTCATGTATATTGACTTCAAATTTATGCATTGCACCTTGTCATAGTTTTCTCTAGATGTTCCAAGATAAGACATTTTGTTGAATTTGTTTAAAGCTGAAATAGGTATTTGCTTCTCATTCTAAAATAGTAACTGACATCACAAACTTCATTTTAATAGTATAGGTTTGACACACTTCCTGTTACTTAGTGCATAAACAAACTTGCTTACTGAGCTAGTCTTTCGAAACAAAACTGCTACTAATAAAAGTAACATTTTTCACATTTGGTTCAGTTTTGTCATAAAGATAAAGCATAAACATACTGTAGTCTTTTGGGTGTAAAAGGAAAAAAATATATAATTTGATAGTTACAAGTACAAGTCAAAGTACAAAGGCTGGTAGACCTAAATGTGTAGCCCATATGCAAAACTGGCTATGTGCAAGTTAAATAATTTTTGGCAAATCAAGAAAAACGCATAAAAAGTTATTTAAAAATAATTGATGGTAAGTGTTATATTGTGAAAATGTACCAAGTCTGTGTAATCTCAGAAAAGTAGATAATTTGTAAATTCAAAATTTAACTTACAGATGACTGTTTTGCAACTGTAATGTTCATGTAGCAGGTTTTGCAAATCTTTTGGTGACCATTGTCGTTAAGGTTGCAAAATCAGCTATACGCATGAAAACAGTATACACACACTCAAACAAATAGAATGATAATTATTTAATAGTAACAGTATGGAAACTATTAACAACATACACAAACACAAACTAGAAATATCGACAATTGGCATGCAGTAAAGTTATATTGGTTTTTATTGATTTTAAAGTAAAGTATTCAATGTACACTACACAATACGTCCACGCTGTTACATTTGTGATAGTGTGAAATATAATTTTTTAGTCTGACATCTATATAAAATGATTTTGAAAAGTTCCATAGTTTATGCTATTGCAGTTTCATCAATCTCCGTCAAATCAAAGTAGTGGTTCCTCGTTGTCTTCGTCCTCATGGAAAACTTCAGAAGGCAAACACTCCTGCTCTTCAAAGACATTTCTGAAGAATTCCAATTTAGAATTGTTTGCCCATTCTTCTCCAAAGTGAAGTACAAGGAGACGTTTGACATTGCAGAGCTTCGCTTTCGTGACTGACACCTCTCGGAACATCAGAAAGATGAGTACGCCTCAGCGTTTTACCATGCTTACACAAACTTTTTGGTTCACCACTTTCAAAATTGAAAAACGGTTCCCCTTGGACCAAAGCAGATGCATTGCTTTTGTTTTTTGTTATCACAATTTTTTTAGCTTTCTGGAATTAAAAATGCCAATTTGCAGGGTTTTTTAGCATTTCATCTCCAAATATTTTGCAATCTTTGACAGCACAGTCTTTGCCTAGATGAGTAACAGTCCCACGCTTTGTGATGATTTCCCTATACTCATCTGGATTTTCAATAACACTGTGAGAACGGAACTCTCTTTCAAGATGCCCAAACACCCTGTCTGGAGGGATAAAAGAATGGCATACTATTGGGAACCAAAGTTCTATTTGTTCAGTATGAGAAGGCGCATCAAAAAGGAGCCAATAGGTTTGTTTTACTCGCCGTGACCTGGCGTCTCTTTGTGCTCTTTCAGCTCCCGGGGCACTCCTAGGCGTTTTTCTTACCGGAAACAATATGGCGGGGGTCCGTTTTACTCGCCATGTCAAGCGCCTCCAGGTCAAGTAGGTTATGCTCCCGCCGCTCCACCTCGCGAGGTAGAGTTGTGGGGGCAAATCGTCTGCTAGACGTTTTCGCGCTAGTCTACTACATCGTGGTCTGTTAACGTTCGTAGTGATATGAATGAGAATAACTTATTATTCCAAACAACATTGGAAAATGATGGAAATAATAGAGCCGATGATGAAGGAATGGTGTTATATACAGCAGAATGTAATTATTTATTTCGTACATAATAATTCTTCATTCTCTATTATATTCCCGATAACTTCTGCTAGTTCGGCCATCACAAAACTAAATGCACGCACGCAGTAAAGGGTTTTCCTTCGCCCTTTAAGAGCACAACTCCCTCTGACCTGGGTCAACATTATTCCAACTCCACCAACTCCAGGGAGACGCGAGAGACGTTGGGTCAAGCGCGAGTAAAACAAACCTAATATAAAAGCATAGCTATCATGGTTTAATTTTTGTTTTGTCCACCACAGCCATCAGAGAATAATCAGATCTGACTGTGGTGGATGTGTCCATGTTTGTATTAATCAAGCGATGGTGAACAGCTGACGCAATTTGATTGGAACCTTTGCCAAATTAATTTTCAGTCCATGTGTAACAAAATGTGTTGTCTTTTGTTTGCTGAGATTTAGACGTTCCTTGGCATACAGTAAAATTGTAGAGATACAGTTGTCGTGCATGATATGCGGCCTGGTCAGGAATCTTTGGCAAAACTGTATTTTTTTGACAGTCATAACTCAAAGTTATTTAACTTTCCTCTTGTAATTTCTGATAAAACACATCTGCTCGTTTCCTTGTACTTTATACTGGTGAGTCAAATATTGTTTCTCATCATTTCTTCTCTCGGCTGCAATTTTGCTTTCAAGTTGGCTACATGTGGAGCATTTATCTAGACACGGGCTTCCAAAACCGATATTAAATTCTTCATTGAAAACAGTCCTGTAATAGTCATATTGCACATGCTGATTTTCTGGGTTCTGTTCTATGTACATGGACCACATTTTTTGAACATTTAAGTCACTAGGTAAGTATTGCCGTTGTGTTTTCTTTCCACGACAGTAATTACTCTGCAAAGGCTTAAAGATTTTAATATGATTTTTCACAGCCTCTCGTTTGTGTTCATATTTCTCCGACCTTCGGTCACCCCCTTGATTTTCACTTACTGGTGTGGAACCAGTTGTAAGAAACGTTCTACACAATCTATTCACTCTGTCACGGCTTATTTGAAGAATGTCCAGAAATGCTGCCCTGCATACTCTTACATTTTCAATGACACTCTCTCTTCGCTTTGGTAAAGAAAAGTGTGTACTTACTTTACGTCTGCTTGGTGTACCTGAAAGTGTGCAACCTTTCTTGGGAGTCACAACAGAAACATGCTGAGTAATAAAATTGTTTTGCCATTGGTGATCTGGTTGCTGGTAAAATGTCTGGTGAATTCTCCCGATGTCTTGTAGGGACAGGTCTTGACACTTTAAATGACCTTTATTTCCATGCCCGCAGGTTGGCTTCTTAGGGAAACCTTTTGGGCGATGTCTGAAACAACAGTAACCCAAACTCGTCAGTAACATCAGAACTGGTAATAAGTTGATTTGTGTGTAATGTCACCTGAAACTTGCTTACCTAGCCCTTTTTGCATTATTTCTTTTCCATGTTTCAGGATATTTTTTTCGCCTCCTAACTCTCCCACGGCCAGCTTCATTAATATTTTCTGTATTATAAACCCCGTCTTCATTTTTGTCACTCATTGCTACAAAACATTAGATGTCAATAGCTACTAGATGATGAGACAACAAAATAAACTTACAGTAAAATACCCGGGAAAATTTTTTGTCTCAGCTGTTTAATAGGCAAGACAGCCAATTTAACGATAATTCAGAATACCTTACTCTTCAGCAAACAGAAGAGTTATAAAAGAAAATTAAGTAGTTTTACTTCAGAATCACATTTAACTGGTTCTGAATCTGTAACATGTAAGTGGACATGCTAGAAGGGTAGCATATAGCAGGTTTTGCTGCGATAAACATCGATATATCTTTTAACTGTCTTTGCATCCTGAGATCGACTGCACAAAGCAGGTTCTGCAAACTACCCTATATTTCAACCTCACTTTTTTATAGTTTCCAGCAGGTTTTGCACCTTAATAAATATATTAACCTATTATGTAGTGGACAGAGTATCTTATCTATAGCAACAATAATCTCAATTTTCATTTTTTGTGCACATAGCAGGTTTTGCATATGGGCTACTGAAATCATAAAATATATCAATTCACAGAATACTTTGTTGCAATGGATTCGAATACAGTCCTTTTTCAGGGTGGTGAGCTACCGGGAAAACCGGGAAAAGTCAGGGAATTTAAGACGTCCGGAGAAGTTAGGGAATTCTCTAAAAAACCTGGAATTTCAAAATTTCGTAAACGAACATTTCCGCGAACACAACGTATCATTTTCTTGGTACATATGCCAATTTTATAGTACCATAATATTTTTTGAAATCGTCTGTTTATTGTTTACTTGGCGTGGTGCGAATATTTTTTATATGGTTCGTGCGAGTATTAATATCTTCTCATCTGGTCTGAAGTTCGTGGATTTACATTTAAATTGTATTTTATCTACTGTATCATGTAATGGCGAAACGCCTGCACTTTTTGGCTCGTGCAGTGACAAAGGTGTGTTAAAAAAGTTACAGTATGACATGATCTCGTGTGTGTTTATGAAAATGATTAAGTGCATTAAAAATATCTCGAAATGTATGTGCAATGTGTGTTATTTTCCCAACGTAATTAATTTAGAGATATCAGTCATGACAGGAAGAAAGAGACTGTATTGGTTAACCGATCCTACTACTATTAAATTAATCGCGAAGATCCTGGTGATAACTCTGCAAGGTGCAATTCGTGCAATGTTAATTTTTCTTTAAGCAACATGGGCTGGAGTTCCATTATGAGCCACATTGAAGGCAGAAAACCCTAAGTTGGCTGGGAGTTTAAACTGTGAAGGTAGGCCTAGGTGCTTTTTTCAAGTCTTAACCATGTGAAACAACAATGTTTCCAGATTAGTGTCACAGCAAAGAAACTTCATTTAAAAGAGATAAGATAGGTTTTCACACCACATTTGGTCTTGCATCGTATTTCCTGTATAAAATGAGTTAATTGCTTGTGGGGAAGGTTTAGAATGTTTTGGATTAAAGAGTGGTGGTGTAGTAACCAGGTATTACACGTCTGTTTTTAGACAACTTATTAAATGCTTTTAATTCTGGTGTTGAGAGCTTTTCTCTCCATAACTTTACAACAACCGCATTTTAAAAGTGGAAAGTGAATTGACATAAGTGAAAATTGTTGTATTTGAATACTTCTAGGACTTTGTTGCTTTGTAAATAATGAGGATATGATATAATTTCTGCAAGGTGCAGTTATGTTGATTAGTAGTGTTCAGCTTCACCAAAAAATATAAATATTATCACTACTCATCGTTTACTGGGCAAACTATTGATTTTAGACATAGTTTATTATGAAAAATGTTTCTACAGACATTAGTCCTACATAATTTTTTTGTTAGGTTAGGTTGGTTTAAGTAGTGTTAGGTTATGCTAGTTTAAGTATAATTATGTTACAAACATTACATTTGGTTCCCTAACCTAAATTAGGTAGCCTAACAAAAAATTTTACGTAAGGCTTTTAGCGACGTTAGAAGTAGTCCTATATAAAAAATTTTTTACCAAACCTAACAACCTAACTTTTAACCTAACAAAACTTTTTTTTTACGTAGCACTATGTACTTATAACGTCCCTACAAACAGTCTTCATAAATAAACTATGTGTCTAAGATCAATAGTTTTGCTGGTACACAATGAGTAGCAATTCTTAATATTAACCCAAAAAAAATTATGTCGCGATTATGCAACCTGGTTAATTTTATTGATATTTTGTCAGGTCAGGGAAATAAGAGCAGCTGACCTGGAAAAGTCAGGAAATTTTTTTAAAGGTTTTGCTAGCCACCCTGTTTTTAATTCTTTTGCACATGTGATTTAAAATACATGTTTTATTTATTAAAATACATGTTTTATTTATTAAAATACATGTTTTACAAGTGTTTTTTTTTTTAAGGTTTATTTATAATGTGGACTGTTTATTGCGAATCACACTCATACATATTGTGTTCCAAAATGTTTTAATATGTACAATTTCTTCAGTAGTAATGCAGAATGTACTCTTTCCTCTAGTGCTATCTCCATGTTCTTTGAGCTTGACGAGAAAGACTTGGTGTTCATCACTAACCCAGACCAGAGAGACAAGGGAGAGAAAGGCTTTTTGATCAACTTGATAGATTCTCCTGGCCATGTGGACTTCTCCAGTGAGGTGACCGCAGCTCTGCGGGTCACCGATGGTGCACTGGTTGTAGTAGATTGTGTGTCTGGTGAGTTCACCCTCGTTTCAGTTTCATGTTACTGGAAAGTTTTATAAATATTCCCACTTGTGCACCGTTACTTCTTAATTACTCAATTGACCGAATGTTGCAAATTGTGGCTTGTTTGTCCTGTGCATTGTACTTTTGACTACCGTATTTTAGTTTCTCCAAATTTTTACAAGTATGATAGCAAGTGTGTGTTCTAAATACAGTAGAAAATGGTGAGCTGGCTGTACAAAAATATTCTCAGTGTAATTCATTGTGTAGTGGTAAATTGAGAATTAACTTCCATGTAATAGCACCACGTCTTTTATACACAGTTTTTCATAATAGTGGAAATGGTAATCCACTAGAACCCCTATATTACAATTTCAAAGGGACAAATTAAAAATGGTGTAAATGGAGGGAAACAAAAACTGTAACAAAACATGTATTAACAGTTTTTACAAAATTATTTATAATTGCAGCACAGGTGTGATGTGACCTAAAAAGTCTTCATAAGTGAAAGACATATAATGAATATTCTAACAAAAAATTTTCTTTAGCATCAAAATACTTCTGGGCATAGATAAAGAAAAGCCATGATTTATACTACTAACATTGATTTAATTGCCCTTCTACTTTTAACACTTTTTGTACAGTCTACGGTTTTCTCTCTATTGAAATTACATACTTCTTACAAGATAGCAACGTTTCATAAGTAATTGGAGGGAAAAATAATGTTAGTGTCATAGAAAATAAGTGTAAATTAGGGGAAGCAAGTATCAACTGAAGTGTAAATCACAGGAATACAATACATAGATAACGTAGGGAAAATAATGGAAGTATAGTGGGACCCCTGATTCTACACTTTCCTGCCATATACCGTAAAACCTCTTTATAACGACCACCTGTCTATAACAACCCGTTTTTTGGGAAACCGTGATTTTTAATTTTTTTATTTCAAATTTCAAGGAAATCTGCAAAAAATAGGTTTTTGTAGTGGCGAGAACTGTACTCCACGCGGCAAGCTGTGACTCATCCTTCCTCTCTCCAGCCGTAACGGTACTTTTTATCTTCCTTTCCCCTGACGTGAATACCCGGCGCGCTCAGCATTCTCCACCTTTGTTCACGTGCCAGTGTTCTCTCGGTCGTTGTTAGATACGCAATACACTCTCTGTTTGCTCTATTATAACAACTTTATTGCGCGACTTTTGGATTTCTCTTGGTTTTTTACGATTTGTGACGACTTATTACGCTTATTTTCACGATTTCAATTTGTAATTTATTTGGTTTGGGTTTGTGAACGAATATTGACCCACGCAGTTCTTTGGGCTTTCGATTTGGTTACGATTATTAGGTTTGATTTTGTAAACGATTGTTGACGACCCATACATTTTTTAAAACTTCATACGGACTTTCGATATTTTCATAATGAGTGGAAAGCGAGTCGGCTTGTCTTTTCTGAAGTATGAAATAATCAAGGAAGTGGAATCGACACAAGCCGAAGTCGTAGATTGCGCGGGAATTCGGCATCCCAAAATTAACATTGTTTACAATCTTAATGATGGACGAGATCGTAAATGCAGTGCAGAAGTAAGGACGCAATGCAAACGTAAAAAAAAACTAAGGCGTAAGATGTAGCCAATTTGGAGGAAGCTGTGCTGGAATGATTCGGCCAACTTAGAGCACAAAACTTGCCTGTAAGCGGAGGACTTTCTTAAAAAATAGGAAACAGTTGTTCGACCCTTTAATGTGTCAGACTTTCTTTTATTGTGTGTTTGTTTAGGGTCCTGTCAACGAACGCAGTGATAATAGCAAACAAATGATCTGCCTAATTTATCACGTTTGTTGGATATTATATGTGGTAATTTTCTTACTGGTGTAGTTGCAGTTTTTTCATGATTTTTTTCCCTTGTGTACTCTTTAATTAATTTAAACGTTCACTCGTACAACAGCTACGACTATGCTGTTAACTAATTAATTAACTAATTTATAGTACACTTTTAGTAGAGTAGGGGCCATGTCGCTATAGGGAAAATTCCTATTTTTTTATTATATATTTATTCAAAAGTGCGTCAAATTTAATGAACAACTGTACCATACTTTCTTTCATTGCGTCTGTGTAACCCCAGAAAAACTTAAATGAAATGAGTAGTCTGTTTTGCGCGGCAAAAACGTGAACGGCCATGTTGAATTCCCTGTGATGTCACGATACTGTACATTTAAATGTACGTAACACACAAACGACAGCAACATACGTTCAAGTTGTGAAATTGTGTTAAATAAGGTAGTTTATGCGGTAAAATCGAGTATGGCTTGAACTTCGAAGGGTATAAATGTGGATAGTAGTTCGTTTTGCAGCAATAAAATGCAATTTACTCGGAATAAAATCTTAACTCTAGCGCCGTCTGATAAATCAAGGCGAACTGCATGGTTTAAGCTTCAAGAAGAGACCTAATAGTCTGCTATTAACTACAAAAATACAGTATACGTATGTAATGCTGCATTGTGTAACACATCACACGGTTAGCATAAAATAAATAAGTTCTTTTAAGTTAAAAATTGCAGTCAATAGCGTGCAGTTTGTGACGAAATCTCTGCAGCTGTAGTGTTTTGGCTGTTACACTGACTGTGGCGACGTCATTAGCCAATAGGCGAGTTTAAACACCCGTGATTGGCCGATAATTCGAGGGGTGGGCGGGGTCTTGCGAAACTTGCCCCGAGATGGCAGCACAGTTCTCAATGCCGTTCACGAGAAACGTAAAAATTACTGAGAGAAAAAATGTACTTGTAATAAAATAATTGATCTGCCATGTTATTTTACCGATTCGTGCAACTAGAATGTCGGTCGGTCCATAGTCAGTGCCAGGTTTGGTTAACGCATTCCAAACATAAGCTCCATAGGTTCACTTTTTGTACGCATGTGAACTTCGTTCGTCTGACCTTTCAAATCTAAACTTATGATAATATACCGGATCTGAAACATTAAACTGGATTCGTAGGAAGTTATCATTTCTCTAGAATTTTAATTAAATTTACATAAACTCAAACCTATAACTAAAACGTCGCAATGTGTGAGAGAGCTAGGCCTACTAGTACATTGCTGTCTTCACTCGTTTAAAATCAACTCAAGTGAAATAAATCTTCGTCGTTGGCTACCAAATCTACAACCAAACATGCCCAAACAACTGGCGAATTCCCAGAATTAACTTTTACGTAACCGGGTTCGCTAAATTTTATTAGTTTAGTAAGTAGTTGAAAAATTCCAATACACACAATAGTACCTGGCGTGCGGTGGCTAACCAAAACAAGTAAGACTACGTCATAAATGTGTTAGCCAATAAGAATACGTTTTCAGTGTTTGTGGCGGCGTTTGAAAATATGGCATTTTTAAAGCTGAATAATTCGAAAATTACAATGTTCACGGAGCTATTGCTTTGCCTGGCTACATTTGGTGCCGAAATAATTCGGAAAAATTAGGTAAACATTAAAATTTTTTTCTAGGAATTTTCCCTATTGTCCATACCGTATAAGAATTCCATTATTTGACAGATCATAAAAAAAGTAGGGCAATGTAAACAAAACATTATGTATCCTTCCACCACCATGTGCTTTCCAACTGACAATCAAAACATGTCAACAGTTAAGGTATTATGATTGCAATAACATATAAAGTGTGTTGTGATTTTCTTGAGATTATTTTTTAGATCTCAGACAAATAAATTATTTTAAATACTAGCTGCACATTGATCTTATTAGGGTTGGGTGGGCAATGTTAACTGAAATATTTCAAATTACAGCAATGGATAGCCTACTCTACAGATATTAAGCTAATACAATTATTTAAAATTTAACTTTTTTTGTATATTTTTCTAGATTTTATTAAAATTGTAACATTTAATGGCATTACCAAAAGTAAAAAAACATGCATGGGCAACTTATGTTTTCTACCGGACATCTAAAAATATATTAAATAATAGTAGCTTATTTGGTTACAGCAAACTGAAGTTGCAAGAGCTTATTACAGTGCAAGCAAACATATTTAAACTTTAATAATAAAGAAAATAGGCTAATTCATGCAAGAATTGTTACAATTATTTTTCGTGTTGCCTTTAATTTGGTTCTGCACTATCAGATTATAAAGCTGTATAGGCCTAGTTTAAGTTTCCAGTTGTAGAGTATTAAACAAACTTATATTTTGTGGTCGGGCCTACCTTTGAAATATCAGTGTTGTTATTGTCATGTGACTGTTGCAGGTTATATAGCAAAAATTTATGCTCTCACAACCTAAACGGAAATAATATAGCAATAAAAAGCGTAAGTAATAAACATGGGTAGGCCTAATTGCCCAGATCAGCTTTAAATATTTTGTTGATTAATTAACACACATCATCAAACCAGTACACTTTAATGACCGGGAAATATATAGGCGTACGTCTTCTGGCTGTTTCTTTTGGTAATATGTAGGCCTAAATTTTTGCAGCTGACAAGCACAAAATCTGGACTTTATATTAACCACTTACTTGCTTAAAAAAAAAAAAACTCGGACGTTTTCTTACAAAAAGAATTTATTGAGCCGGCGCCTTGAAAAAGCATGTTTACATAGAAGACATTTTATGTATCACCTTTGTCTGGACGAATTACGTACTTCTCATTTACCGACTGTTTTAGTAGACATGCCAGCTGAAGTTCCTGTCTTCCAAATCACGTCTTAATATCCCGTTGTCGTTAGCGATTTCAAGCCGCGTATTTTTATCCCTGCATTACAATATATTACAGTTACACTAGACCCCCGATTTTACGAATACTCACGGTTCCTCTCATCGCATTCGTAAAATCGCTACCTTCGTAAATTCGATTGCGGCTTATTTTTGGTCCCCCCCCCCAAACTTAACAGAAAAATTTAAAATTGCATTTTTTCG
>PNEQ01105971.1:20931-34201 GCA_003012365.1 Medauroidea extradentata
TTAACGTAATAATGTAAACATAAATTGATATCAGTAGCCAGACGTCACACTGTTGAGCGGTAGATATGACCGACCCTTGTCCCCAAAAAATGAGAAAATCTAAATTCCGAGTGTCTTCTCTCGAGCGAATAGCCCGACTCCCGTAGCATTTAACGGAAAAATAAAGCAAGTGATAGTTTAAATATAAATTTATATCAATAGTCAGACGTCTTACGATCAAAAGAACACCGCTAAACAATAGATATGACCAATCCTTTTCCTAAAAAAATGAGAAAATCAAGATTCCCAGTGTCTTCTCTCGAGCGAATAGACCGAATCCCGTAGCACTTAACGGAAAAATAACGCAAGTGATAGTTGAAATATAAATTTATATCAATAGGCAGACGTCTTACGATCAAAAGAACACCACTGAACAATATTATATGATCGACCTTTGACCTTAAAAAAATGAGAAAACCGAACTTTCGATTGCCTTCTCACGCGCGAATAGCCCGATTTGCGTAGCGTTTAATAAAAAAAAAAACAGTAGGAATTCCTTACTACTAAAATGCCGTTGTAAGTTATACACCAAAGAAAGAAGGAATAAGCGGATGTATTTATTCATTGCGCAGTTTTATATAACTTAACGTAAAAACATTCCCTCGACGTTGTTGTTGAATTGTACGAGAACGTAGATACTAGTAGCGTGCAGAGCGGGCAGATAGCGCAACTGTACGAACGTTCACAAGATGGAAGATAGATAGCGGCACCGTAGCATATACCGACGTTGTTCCAAAAACGCCATTTTGTGACGTTCTTACAAAAAATCGTCGAGAATTACATGTATAAGTGATTGAAAATAATCACTTTCACAGTCAGTATATGCGGTAAAAATAAATTAGGAGTTCCGGGATTACGTAATACACGAACGTGTATTTATTTTCCAAGTTCTACATACCCGGAGACAAATGTTTCTACACTTGGAAAATAGGTAGCGCTATTATCGGGTTCACTTGTGAAACGAAACGCACCTTTTACAACACGCATTAACGCATTGTTTAAGAAAATTATGCGCCAAGTTAATTGTTTTTAGTACGTATGGTGTTAAAGCAATAAAGAAAAATGTCACGCTATTATTTATAGGGTTCGTGTAAAAAAGTAAACTCATTCGGCGCGAGACGAGAGATATATAAGACACCGTGAAACAGCCTAGAAGGAGGCTGTACTATAGTTAAATGAGCATATGCGCATGCGCTGGAACTTTGCGTGTATAGTACGACCTCAATATAGATCCTAATACGTCGTAGTTGGAGACAGGCCGGCCGGCTTGGCGCAGGAAGCGGCGCCGCGCGGTTTTCAAACTGTCACTGCCGCATTTTTAAACGGATTTTCGCGCTTTTTGTTTTATTTTTAATATTGTGACTTACCAAGTAATAACTGCAACTCTACAATTCATATTTTAATGCCGTGAATTAGATACAGTATTTTTTATTCATTGTCAACGTTATTCCTTACAATTTTTTTTGTCATATAATTTTGTTATTTTTTTGACGGTTCCTGAGATTGTATTCGTAGAATCGCTACCTTCGTTAAATCCAGGGTTCGTAAAATCGGGGGTTTAGTGTACATACATGTACAAAATATGAAAATAACACCGTACAAGAATCTCAAACGAACACGAACACACGAGAAGTTCAACCTCAAACACTCGCAACGCAAATGGCCGCTCTTTGTTTTGGTTGCTGGACGCCATAATATCCCATTGGCGATTACAGGCTAGGTTTTATAATCCCCACATTACAATATAATATTACATATACGCACAGAATAATAAAGTAACACATTATAAGTATCTCAAACACACGCGAATGCAGTAACGTTTCACACTCGTAAATGGCAGTGCTTTTTGTTTTGGTTACAGGTAGACTGATAACGTTGCCGTTGTTTGTAAATTAGTTATAAAATTGTGTGATTTGAATACAATAAAGTAGTTAATTGACTAATGCTGGATACGAAGCCATGTTATATTAAATTTCCTCCAAAATGCGTACTTATTTTTCATGTATAATACACACTACTTTCAGCGTCGGCGATGGAAGTTAACCGATTTGTTGAACAGGGCTGCCACTACTACTTCATCAGGTCATACAATCATGTCCAGTTGTTTTAAATGGTTGCCACGTGTCTAGCACGTGTTCAAAATATTGGTAGCATCGGCTGTCAAAATGCGGAATTCTTATATCGGATAGACAGTACATTGTCTTTGTCCTGAACGAAATATTTTACGTATTGAAATGTAAGTTTAATATTTTAAGTGAGCGATAATGTTACGTCACAGTGCATGCCTGTGATTATCTTTCTGTCGGTCTTAAGACAGAGCAAGCTGACGCGCTGAAGAGGACAGCTGCTGTGGCTGTGGTATTGATCGGTGCATGCGCGCGCAGCCATCTCTGGCACTCACCTCCCCCTCCCTACATCATGGTCTATCCTCCGGGCTGGCCGAGCCCTAGCGGCTGTCTGATAACAAGTAAGCGGCGACACTGCACGTAACCTCACAGCGCGTGACTTTCTAAGCGTTCACGGCGTAAAAGAAAAGCCCCGAGAGCAGAATACGCTATCGACTTTTTTTAAAAAGACGCCTGGTCATAAATTTTGTATATAGCTTAGTTTAAATGTAAGATTTATTATTGCTTAAGATGACTGAACATGGTCTTAATGCGAAAACGGCCTATTTTGACATGTAGAGGTTCCAAATTGATCCGAAATCTTATAACGACCACCTCTCTAACGACTCTTATCTTGGGAACAGTGAGGGGTCTTTATGAAGAGGTTTAATGTACACTGTTTGTATTTGGTCCCATTTAAAGATTTTACATCATAACCTTCCTTCAGGTTACACTTTCCTGCATTTTACACCATTTTTTACTAGTCCCTTGAGAAGTGTAATTCAGGGGTTTCACTGTAGAAAAAATGGTGTATTTAAGGGGAAATTGTAATAAAGGGGAATGTAACTGTATGTATACTGTGTATTAAGTAGAACCTCAACTTTACATTCCTTTGAATTACAGTTTCCCTTCTAATACACCCTTTTTTGTTCCCATTATTTTTCCTATGTTAACTGCAGCGAAACCCCTTATTTACACTCTTCAGGGGGATAGGGCGAAAAAGTGTAAATAGCGGGGAAGTGTAAATTAAGGGAAATCTCAAAAAAAAAAAACCTTCAGCTTACCTTATTTAGTACTTTTGTTTTCATGTTGCTTTAAAAACTCTGTACAGGTAAAATCAAAGTGATAGTATTCATGCAAGCTATATATTTATCATATTTTGCCACATAAAATTTGGTACAGTGTAACAGGGTGTCTACTAGGTCACTAAAGTCACGAAAGTCCCGAAAAAGTCACGAATTGTGATAAAGGTCACGAAAGTCCCACAATAGTCACTAATTTGAAGTATATTTTGGTATAAGTCACGAAAATTATTTTCGGTTGTTTGATTCTTGTCGAATAATTTGTCAAACATGCATGTTTATACTACTAGTAGGTATTTCTCGTGCACTTTGAAAGTAAAATAAATAATTAGTTGGTATATTAGTTTTCATAGTCATCTTCATAAAGATAACTTAAATTTAGGTATAGTATATTGATTACACATTTTAAAATTGGACTTGCTTCGCGCTATCAGAAATTGGAGGAAACATAATGAAAATTGTTGGTCGTGTTGCACTTGTTAAAAAAATTATTAATTAATTCTGTTTGAACAGTTTTCAAGAAAAAGTCACTAAAAAGTCACTAAATTTTACTTTTACCATCTGGTAGACACCCTGTGTAAGTTACCAATATCGGAATTGAATATACTGTTATGGGAAGAATTATGGCATGTGCATACCTGCCAACTTTTACGTATTGTCCGTAAAATGTACCGAAAGTACATACGTTTTACGATTTTACAGAGGACAAGAAAATTTTATGGATTTTGGGACGTTCAACAATGTTTACATTTCTGTCATTATTTACAAATGAATAGCGGGGAAGTGTAAATTAAGGGAAATCTCAAAAAAAAAAACCTTCAGCTTACCTTATTTAGTACTTTTGTTTTCATGTTGCTTTAAAAACTCTGTACAGGTAAAATCAAAGTGATAGTATTCATGCAAGCTATGTATTTATCATATTTTGCCACATAAAATTTGGTACAGTGTAAGTTACCAATATCGGAATTGAATATACTGTTATGGGAAGAATTATGGCATGTGCATACCTGCCATCTTTTACGTATTGTCCGTAAAATGTACCGAAAGTACATACGTTTTAAGATTTTACAGAGGACAAGAAAATTTTATGGATTTTGGGACGTTCAACAATGTTTACATTTCTGTCATTATTTACAAATGAATAGCAAACAAATATGTTTTGCACAATCGTACCAACATGAAACATGTTTTACAGTGTTGTTTCTCTCTGTTATTGTGCATAAACATTCGTAAAATCAGTTCCTACTGTGGATTCAGCAGTTGGTCACAATGAACACTACAGGAACCAATAACAAAATATTGGCGTATTTTAGAGCTAACAGTCAATCTGTGGTTTTCTTGTATGGGCTGTTATAACACGGCGATGTGCGTGTTTTTATGCGACAAGTGTGTTGTTTCTTATCCAAGTGGGCGGTTTTTTGTATTCTTGGAAGCTGAATTTTTAACTTTGAAACTAAAGATATTTCTCCTCTGTTGTAATGAATATGACGTATAACTACCGTGTGGTGTGACGAAATTTTGAAGTTGGAAAGGTGCATTGCGCGCGTGTTCATACCTTCACAAACTCGAAAGAAAAATTATTTTCTCTTATTGTAAACATTCGTACAATAATAATATTTTTATATGGTATAAACGAACGGTTCATAATTACTACTAGTGTAATTTTTGCGCGGCATTTATTAGTGATTTATGGAAGATGGTATGAAGCACCTAACTGCAACTACTGTTTGAAGTTCGAAAAGGCATACGTGGAAATCGCAGAATTAAACATGAATTTTCGTAAGTAGGCTTTGAAGGCGCTGTAACTAGAGCTGAATATTGCCTTAGAGTATTTCGTCACTCAAAACACAATCCCGTTTGGTTTTGGGCTATTTCGTGCCACATAAATAAAAACAAAAACTACTTGATATTTATATCAAACTTTGTAAAACTATTTATATTTGTTACCGTGCTAACATGTTGTTTAAAGATACTAGTGTACATTTTGAATTATAAAAGAATGATGGATTTTCAAAGTACATATTAAGTGAACAGGAAATTGTTCAAAGTGTTACTTTGCAAATAATAATTTTTTACAAATTTAGGTCTTGATAACTAGGCCTATTTTAAAAACAAATAAACTTAAAAAATATGTGTACAGTTTATAAGACATAGGGACTGATACGATTTGGCACAAAAAATTGCCGAATGCAGTTTACGCAAAAATGTGGCATTCTGGAAAAGTTTTACTGATGGTGATTTTGAAAAGTTGGCAGGAATGCATGTGCACATACCAAGAGAACATCTTAAATGTTAGATCTGATTTCTTTTTTTATAATTTGATTAGATATGATTTCTTTTTTTTATCATTTGGTTAATAGTGTTCAACATTTTACCAATTTTTGCAAATGCTATCACGAATGTAGACAAAAACAGTACACATTTAAATGAGGATGTAAAGTTTTTTATTCAGATCAACACGTTTCCACGAACTCATTACGCTTCATTATTAGAGTATATTTTTGTTTTATCGAAAATGTCCACTCGGCCTATTTTTTTTATTACATTACCGTTTTATAATCACCTAAATCACGCTGCACTAAAATGGAAATGATTTAAAACCCAACTGTTTAAATAAAACATTTTCAGACATGTTTCAAAAATTTGAGGTTAAAATTACTGTTATTTGCGCTTACAAAGACAAACAAGCGTGCGTAAAAAGATCAATGTTGCCAACGTGAAGACAGTGATTGATAGCGTTTGAGACAATCGATAGCACTAGCGGCAGCAATTTTCTTGCCCCCATCTTGAATTTATTGTGCTGTAAACGCTAGCATTGCACGCAATCACTGTCACTCTCCTATGACTTTGCACGTGTTCACCAACCTCGTTGTGCTGTTTCTTCTTTGTTCTATTTCCAAACCAGTTTAGATGTCCTTACTTTGTCATTTATGGCTTTGAAATCTCATGTTTTTATTGTCTTCGGATGGCGAAAACGTGTGCGAAAAACATAAACAGCGGGAAAAATAAAATTTTGATGATGTGATATGCGGGAAAATCTAACATTACACTAAATGGCAGACAAACGGGACCTGAAGAAAAAAGTGCAATTCGCGGGAAAACGTAAATAACGGTAACGTAAATACGAGGTTTCACTGTATGTATTGTATTATCATTTACACTTCAGTTAATACTAATTTCCTCTGGTTTACACTTATTTTTTTATGTACCTGACAATTTTTTCCCATCCACCTACAAATTAAATGTTGTGGAAGAAGGATGAAATTTCAATAAAATGAAACCTATGCACAATGTGTACAAAAAGTTAAAAACAGAAGGGCAATATATTTTTTATATAAACAATAAACATCTTAGTAGTATAAATCACTCATTAACCTATGTTCTGTAGCATATTGATGCTAAACAGTAATTTTTTTAGAATATTAACAAATCATTTCTAAACATTTTTCGAGGTAACCTATTATATCTGTGCTACAATATTTCGTTTATTTGTAAACGTTTCTAATTAATGGATGTTTTGTTACAGTTTTTGTTTCCCTCGATTTACACTTTCCCCTCATTTACACTATTTTTTATTAGTCCCTTAAGAAGAGTTATATAGGGGTTCTACTGTAGTACATTTCAGCCAACTGCACCATTTCTATGCAACTTTATCATGTTAAGAAATTTTTTTAATATGGTTACATTTTTCAGTCCCTCAAAAACATCTTAGAGCTTATTAGTTTAACATTATGATTGGATATGTGTAGCTATTAGAGTAGTACTTTGGAGCTAGTTGTGAAAATTTGTTTGTGGTCTTAGGTGTGTGCGTGCAGACAGAGACTGTGTTACGCCAGGCAATTGCAGAGCGTATAAAGCCAGTTCTGTTCATGAACAAAATGGACCGTGCTCTGTTAGAACTGCAACTGGGAGCAGAGGAATTATACCAGACATTCCAGAGGATAGTTGAAAATGTGAACGTCATCATTGCCACCTACAGTGACGACTCGGGCCCCATGGGTGAAGTACGAGTAAGTATGCTTCCACTTCAGATAACATGTTATCATGTTTTTATGCAGATAATACTTGCATTACATTTGCACCATGTGGAAGAATATTCTGTTCTCAACACAGCACGGTTTAAAGTAGCGCCAGTTGATTGAATTCGTCGCTAATTGTTTTATAACATTGTTATTGAAATATTTTTCATCAGACTGTACTCGAGTTACGTACAGTAAAACACCATGTTAACAAACTTCAGTTACATGAATATTTCAGCACAACAAGCAACTAAATTGGTCCCAAAAATAACCTATGTAATTTAATGGGTTTAATTTTCAGGACACTGCTCCCTCGCTTATCCGAACTAGTCGGGGGACGAACCGGTTCGGTTTTCTGAATTGTTTGGATAAAACAGCAATTTTTTGTTTATAAACAAATTAGGTATGTTTGTATTAAAGCAACACTCGTGTACTATAAGAAACATGGTGAATATATATACACAAACTGTTCATTGAATTTTATTTTACACTTAATGTACATAATACTGAAAAATTAAAAGTAGTACAGTACAATATTTAAACGTACCCAAGAATCTCGGCGTAACTTCACGCTAAAGTCATCTGGCAACGCTGCTTCCCGCCCGGCCGACGCTCCGAAGTCAGCTGATCAAGCTTCCCCGTCTTGCTTTGTTCCCCTCTCGCCTAGCCATCCGTTCTGTATTCTATGCTGACACTGAACAGATGCGGTTGCGTGCGACTGCCTCGTCGTTCACGGTATGTTACCAAGATCCTTTATCATCCTTTTAAGTGAAAAGCACTGTAACTATCATGACGTACGTTTTATAATCTTCTGTGTTTAGATGTGTACATATGTACATAGTTACCCTAACAACATAACACATAATAAATTGTGATTTTACACTGCAGGAAACGGAATGTAAAAAACGCAAAGAAAAAAAAGACTGTCTGTTTACCAGAATTAATCACTGTCACTGAAGTCAGAGTACGTGACGTGAAGTGCCTGTGTACCGCTTGTGCCGGCTGTCAGACGCTCCCAAAAAGCTTCCGCTCAGCTCAGATGATACGGCTGTTTGGAACAAGAACTGCATGTTCTGACTGAATAACGGTGGACATATGCTGTTTCTTCACTTAGAATAATTACCGCCGGCTGTGCTATACCTGAGTTACACACACACCACGCATACAGAAGAAATTCCTCTGGGAGATACAATAGCGCTGTCTCTTTTCCTCACACATGCACCCACACACAACTTTCTCATGCTTATCTCTGCTTAGCTTGCTACAGCTCATATTTTTTTCCGTAGATCTTCAGCTTTTTGAGATAAGCAGCAAGGATGGCGGATGAGAGGACACATTTGCTGTTCTGATTGATCTTCATGCTCACACAGTCGGCCGTACGTGTATTTATCTTTAGGTTTAATGGCAATTTCAACATTTATTGTACATTAATTATAAATTATAATTTAACACACTAAATGTCCCATAAATTGAGCTAGAAGCAATAAATCCTTGCGGGCTGGCTGGCTGGCTGTTGCATCTGTTCAAGTATCGTACACACTGTCAGGAAGAGCGTAGGAACAAGTCACTTTTTTTTGTCTTGAAACAAGTCTGTTTGGAAAGCTGAAGGAGAAATAATAAAAATAAAAAGAAAAAAAATCACGGGTGGTGGGCTGTGTGTGAAAACGAGTATGTCTATCCTTAGCACTGCTTTTCAACGAACTGTCTATCTAGGTTTGGTAGCGTTCACATAGGTCAGACATGTTTTCTGTCGGCACACTGCCGGAATAAAATCACAAACTTGTGACCTTGCTCAAACTCAGTGAGTACACGTGCTTTCGCTTCTGTTACTGCTAATTGTCTTCGAACTTAACTTTGTGCCGCCGCTAAACACAGTTCACAACTAGTGCGCGAAAATAAAGCAACTACCAATGTTGGCGTCACTTATTTTTGCTGGCAAATAACACTCATTACCTGCCCAACGGACAAGTGAACAATTACGTTCACCCGTCCAAGCTTATTTTTATATGTCTCGGGCAAGCGCACACAGAATTATCACCAGAGCATGCATGCTAAAATAAATAAATAAATTGCTACACTCGTCAAACTGATTACATTGGTCTGCAGCGGCCGACTGCCTGCCTACCCGTCCGCCACCACCCTTCCCCCGACAACAAAACTTGCAATATTAATGGCTGTGGTTGAAGGAAAGAAAGAAACAAACGTGGCTAATGAGTTTGGAATTGCTAAATTGACGTTAGGCCAATGTTCTGAACTGGAAAAAAAAATTTTCTTCCTCAAAACCAGGAACGCGTTTGTTCGGCACCGGACTAGATGCTTGAAAAGGGACTTTCCAACTGACTGATGTACTCTCGATCGTCGAACATTCTAGTCGGCGGCAGCATGCTTTAAGTGAAAGCATGAGAAGAAGCCAATGAAATGGGAATCGACAACTGTCAAGCATCGGATGGATGGCTACACAGGGTGGAATCTGAGCATTCTTAAGGTATCTGGTGAAGTTGCAGGAGTTAATTCAGACGTTCAAAGTGAATGGCATGATGGTTTGATCTCAGGATACTCAGAATGGGACATTTTTTATGCTGAAGCCGGAGTTTTTTTATAACCTTATTCCCTTACGTACCTTGGCAACTAAAAGCCAAACATGTCATGGTAGGGAAAAAATGTAAGGTAGTTAATGTTCACAGTTCTTTTGTGTGCTGATACTGATGGGTCAGAAAAAAAGGAAGCCCTGGTCATCTGAAAGTTTGCCAAACCAAGATTTTATGCATGGGTGATTCTCCAAAAGAGGGACAAATTAACTGACAAGAAAAATTAAAATGCAGTGAACCCTCGATAACTCTGACTAAAAGGGGGGAGAAGCTGTCCGAGTTACGATTTGTCCGTGTTATCGTGGGACGTCCGGGGAGAAGGGGTAATCAGTCAATCACAAGAAACATGAGGAAACCAGTACATTATCATTTCTACAAGCAAAAGAAACGGCAATATATACTGCTTTGTACGTATCAATTTACAGGTGGAGGTAGTCGGGAAATTATCGTAACGGGAGAACTATAAAAGAAAGAATGTCAAACAACCTGGGCCGGCAGATTCTTTTTTATTTAATTTTTATGCTACTTCTGGCTGATCTTTTTTTATCTGTGCTAGAAGCTGGCACCAAGGCACGCTTCTACCACATAAGTTCTCACCCCCTTCTCTCGTCTGGCTGACGACAGTCTGTGCGTGCGTGTGTGCGAGAGATAAGCTAGGGTGGTAGAGCGCGAGCGGAAGTAGTCAAGGTCAACCGGTACAGTCTCGACAGTAATGAAAACACCGCACGTGACCACATGCAACTCACGAGATGTTTACGGGAAAAATTGCTCTACATCAGCATGTCACAGTCTCTGCAGACAGCTGCTAGTTTCCTACGAGAAATTGTTTTTTTTTTTTTTTACAGGGCCACTTTGTTAGTATACGAGGCCAGGAGCAACATATCTCAGTCTACCCTTCTTCATTTTTTATTTTTTTTTTGTTTAGTTGACTACGGCCGTGGTTGAAGTGATAATGTGCGCTTGTAGGCCTCCCTTCATACTATCTTACCATGGCTGCGTCATCATAGATAAGTGACGTCTTTACACACTCTTTACACTTACGATAAATTTCACAGATAACCATCGACATTAATGGGAACTCAATAAAAGCCCATTCATTTTAACCATTTAACTTTTTCAAAAGTGAGGTCCTCTAGAATGTGCGACACGGGGCAAAAGCCCCTTTCTGCCCCCTCCCCTTTTTTATAATTTATTAAGCCCTGTTTTTTTTTTTTTTTCGATATCGCGCTGGCCTCTAGCGTAGTGGGTTAGGCGGCAGTTTATGGTGCGAGAGGCCCTGGGTTCGAATCCTTGCTCGGGCATGGATGTTGTGTTGTTCTTTCACCTCACTTCATCCTCATCGGCTTGTAAGATGTCGTTAAAGGGCCGTAAAACCCTCTCACCACCTTGCCTACATTGCAGTGCAAACCAAGGGCTTTTAATTTTTTTATTAATGTCCGGAACAAATTGTTTTGCAATCTTGAATTTATCGCACATACCAGAACAAAATACATTTTCCTTTAGGTGCCATTGTGACGTGTAGTTACCGTCCAATCCTTTAGCATCATACTGAAATGTTTATTTATGACGCACGTGCGTGTCTGGCTCGCGCGATGAAGGGGGAGGAAAGATAAAGAAGGGAGGTCGGCCTGCTGAGTTGCATCTCTACTTGCGCGCTTGCTGAGTTGCATCTCTACTTGTGCACCTCGCTAGCAACATTTCACCACACTGAACTCTCCAGATATTTTACGGTGGGATTATTAAAGGCTATGTAGCGACGAGCAACTGCTTTTAAAGCTTCATACTGTTTTTAAATAAAACGTGATGGATTTAAATGATTTTTGACCAAAAAATAATTTAATTAAAATTAATTTTGTTTTTTGAAATTCTGCCCGAGTAATCTGAAGTCCAGGACATCGAGGTCCGAGTTATCGAGGGTTCACTGTAATTATTTCTCCAATTTAAATTTTTTAAAAGTTAGTAATGAATAGTTAGACAACACCCTGCTAGCAGCAGTGATAAACAATTATTTATAATTTTATGTTGGATATTAAATTATGGTAGGCGCGGAGTTGATGAACAGAAACACGGAGTTGATGCACTGTTTTGGAATAGATGCTCAATAAAAGTATGGTGTTGAAACCTGTTCAGACATAATACAAATTACAGACAATATTTCATTAGCCTACATGAAAGGTTCAGACAAAATACAGTGCAACATTAATACAGTCGAACCTCTATCTATCGTACTCGCATGTATCGTAATTTTTTAATGGTCCCGACGTAATTCCTATTATAACCAATGATAACAATGTCCACGTGTGTCGATTTTCCAATTATCGTTTTTCCCATATCTATCGTACAAATAAGAGTTCCCCGCCATTGTAAATTACAGTGGAACCTCGTTGTATCGTTCCTGTTTCTTTTGTTTTCCCACATCCATCGATCGTTTTTCACGGTCCCGACAAATTGCCTATATAAACAATGTTAAATAAATCCACACGGATCGTTCATATATGCATACATTTCCCGCATCGACCGTTCAGACATTTTCACCAACAAAATTAAAAAGTTAACTTACATTTTACGTTTTCATATCACGCTCGTATACACTTCTCGAAACAAACAGGCGTAAAGAACTTAACATAACCGCACTAGGCACACATTTACCGTTGTCAAAAATACGGACGAACGTAATATGTTCGACTTGTTTTGACTATAAATTTCACCGTTATTGTTTCAAATATTTTAGGCAGTCCATCTTATTGTAAGAAACGTTTTACATACTGCAGGTTGTGTTTGTAAACACAAACATTGCTGTATTTTCAGTAAACGAACAACAAACATGTTGCCACCAACAGAAAAACGTAATTTTTTATAGAGGAAATATTTTATTTATGTTGATATCCAAATTATTTTCAATAGATTTCGAACACGTATATTGTACAATTTCATTTTGTTCTATTGTAAATATGCGCTTTTACTTTTACATTTCCGTCAAGTTTAGTGAATAAATTGCAGTAACATCAAGAATTTTGGGAATTTTCTTCCGCCATTTTGTGCACTTCCGAGTACAGCCGAAGGCAGCCGAGCGCAAGCGCATGAGTCGGAGAGGTTACGTTTCGCCTTGTAAATACGTATCTCATTTTTGTTACGTTTTTTGTTTAGATAGAAACAGTTTTTTTAAATTTTGTTAACAAATGGAGTACACTATTTTTATTTTAAGGCCTGTGAAATGTATTTATAAATTATTGCCGTATAAGTGTCGCGGCCTTCAAAATCTGTTCCCTCACTTGAAGAATGCCTTGGAATAATAAAGGAGGTAGAGAAATGTCCCGGTGAAAAGCATGCTGACATCACAAATGTCTCGGATTGCCACCTTTGACGTTAAACTAGATCGTTGGTAATACAAATGAAGCTACGACCATATTCAATACACACATATTTGAAGCAAATTT
>PNEQ01105972.1:0-10438 GCA_003012365.1 Medauroidea extradentata
AGAAGTAGTCTGTAAACTTCTCCCGAATAGCTCCAGCAGTGGCAGAATATCTGTTGCTGCCTAAACGCATTGAGGGCTCCAGTTCGCGCAAGGCATCTTCATCACTTACTTGATCTCGCCATTGCCCTCGCACCAACTGTCCATTATCATCATATCTATCAAGTAACTGTGGAGTGCAATATCGCCTGCCTGCAAGATTGCTTCCTCTTGTTGCAGAAGCCAGTTGTGAAGGCAAACAGTTGACTTAACAACAGCTAAAACTATTGTTTCTTTGCCTAAAATAGGACGTCTGTAAATCCGCCACCGAGATGATAGGATACCAAACGAATTTTCGACAGCCATCCTTGCACGAGAGAGACGATAATTGAACACCATCTGTTCATCTGGCAAATTCATGCCTGGGTAAGGTCTCATTATATGTTGTTGCAGAGGGAATGCCTCGTCTGCGACAAACACATATGGCACTTCCTCTTCTGTCCCAGGCAAATTCTTCGGGGGTGGAATATGCAAGAAGTCTGACTCCAAGGCTCTGCCAAACCCAGAACGCCGAAGTATTCCTCCGTCACTGTTTCGCCCTGCTGCTCCTATATCAACAGCGATGAATTTGTGATTGGCTGAAGTCACTGCCAACAGCACCATGCTGTGGGTGCCTTTGTAATTGAAAAACTGTGATCCTGAGCCAGGAAATGCCTGAAAATTAAGAAAACATAATTATACAAATTGAGAAAATTATACTATTGCATGTTATGTTAAAACAGCCTTTTTAAATCTGCTTACTTGAACTACAACATGTTTTCCATCAATCGCTCCAATACAATTAGGATAATCGAATTTTGTCTCGAACTCATCTGCTATGTGTGTCCAAGTTTCAGCAGTGTATTCTAAAAATACACAGTTGACCAGGCATGTCCATATTTCCTCACAAACTTCATAAATAATACCGGAGCAGGTACTTGGGGAAATTCTGTACTGGTACGACATTGATTTCATCAAGTCTCCAGAAGCCAAATACCTGTAAACATATACCCAATTCTTTCATAAGTTCTTACAATTAAAACATACATGTATTCATCTGATATCAATAACTACTGTATGTGGTATCTAAATGCAAGTGACTAATTATTTTGTGCTTACCTTAATGTTAATGCGAGTCTTTCGCCAGGGCTTATACTGTCTCTGTAGCTGTATTTCACAAGGGAATCTTCCAGCAAGTCTCGTAACATGTCGAACTGTCTGGGTGACATCCTTACATAATTAACAAACAAATCTTTGTCTGTTTCTCTCAACCTCACAAGTAAATTAGCAAAGTCTCCAAATTCTCGCCTTTCAACAAAAATTGGTCGCACCCACCAACGTCTCCGATTGCGCCGTTTGTTTCTGATTCGTCTTAATCCTAACATTAACAGTATTTTTCGTCGGTCTCCAGTCATTTTAGCTAGTTTCAATACTTCAAAACCATGTAAACTGAATATAACCTTCCCTGTGAATTTTCGGTGCCAAATACTCATTACTTCTTTACTAACACAGCAGAGAGACTGTTTGCGAATACAATAAATTTTCGTTCTTTGCATTTTTAGAAATTATTTCCATTCCAGTGAAAAATAAATAAATTATTTTGTATATATTTGATTTCATAACTGTTTTTTTACGATATATTTCAACTTGTCCACAAATGAAAAAGTTTATACAACAGCTGATTGAAGTAAAAATAATTCTTTTGGTACTGCCGAAGGCCATGAGCCAGTTAACGACGAGCGGCATGTCGGAGCATTGTGAACACTAGCAGAATCGTCATCATGGTCGGACTTATAGAACTGTTGCGTCGGGGCTACTGTGTCAGGCTCGTCGGGGCATTGTGAATCCGCCTTTTAAGCTAAATTTATTTAGAATACTGCAATTAACATGTTTCCCAACTATAAAAATCAAGCAATTTCGTTATATAAACAGTTTCATATTTTTTTTAAATAAATTTTTTGTTAGTGTAATAATCTTTTCTGTTTGAAGGCATGGCTACATATTTTTATATCCATATGAATTTGTTAAATTGTAACTACTGAAATTGCTAAATTGAGTGGAAAGTGAAATCTAATTAAAATGTTAACTGCTGCCATATAGTGTACTTTAATATTCTGTATTTCAGTTATCCTACAGTATTAACGTGTTCCGAGGCAGTGCACATTGAATCACAGCTGCTTACGGCCAACACTTCAAACCACTATAAATTTAAAGGCAAAAAAGTAGTAGACTGAAAAGTATAGACTTTTCAGTCAATAATACGTACTGGCCATCGTTTAGATAGTCAATAGCCCCCATCTCTAGTCAAGCGTGATTATTTACTTTCATGTCCCGTGATAAAACCAGCAAATTTATAAATAAAATACTTAATATTATTTATGCAGACTTTTTACAACGAATTTTTCACCGTAAACGTAAATAATTTGTTTCTCCGATGCTAAAAAAAGCTTGAGTGCAAAGTACTTTTTAGTGAGCAGACCAAGTTAGTTTCACGTGCGCGGTAGCCTAAAAACTGCAATGGTCGCCGCTGCTCATATTTAATTGTTTTACGGTTGTCTCGCAAACTTTTAATTCAGTTTTTTTTATGGGAATTTCCTGAATTTTGTTGGAGCATGCTGAAGAGAGTGGAAAGATTGACGGCTCTGTGGTGTTAGTAATCACTTCTCACATGTTGATGGCGCGCAAAGGCGGCCTAACTCACCATGCGCACGCTTTCCAAGCGTTTCACTGGAAGTTTTTGAAGTGTTTTAGCAGATTTTTTTCTTTTCACTGCTGTGGCTTACCTGTTGATGGAAAATGTGTTTTGGTTTTGTTTTGAGCCTACAGACTTTTTTAAAATTACCTTAAATTCCAACGAAACATGCCCAAGGATTTATCTTTTTTTTTGGGGGGGGGGGGTGAAAAAATATGAAGTCGGATTTAACAAAACATTGATTTAGAGAAAACATTTTCGTGTCCCGTGGCATTTCATTAAATCGGGGTTCTACTGTAATTGCAGTTTTCTGAAGCTTGTCTGGTTTGAGCAATGGTGAACATCAGAAATATTAGTAGTAAACAACATTTTACCTTTACAGACTTTTATAATTATTAGGTTAAAGACTGTGTATCTATCAAAAATCATGAAAAGGGATGCTGTAATTTTTGATGGGCACTACAGAGAATGTTTCCTCGTGTTTGTAGGGTTTCCAGATCCAAATGTAATGGGAGGAGGGCACAGGGTACAGGACCCCCCCTCCCCTTTTTTTCCTTACCATCACTAACCTATAAATTAGTACGAAACTGTTCAGTGAATGTTTTAAGCTGAAGTGAAATAATATCAATAATGTAGAAAATATTGTTTTATTTTACTAATGGATTTATGGTTGGCTCATTGGCTAGAACCCTAGCCTCCTACCAAAGTGATTTCAGGTTGGAATCCCAGCGGCTCAATCACCAATATTTTGCATTTGGGAAACGTTCGGGATATTGCTGTTGGTGGGCTGGTTTTCTGCCCCATTACATTGTGTCAATTCTCTATTACATACCTTGATTTCCCATCATCATTCACGGTTCAGCAGGTGCCTACGGACGCCCAGTAAGAAGTCTTGTATCAGGAATCCTCCCCATAGAATTTTATGTGTTTATTCAGTTAATTTGTTATTGTTTCCTTAGCTTATGAGATTATGTCCCTGCCAATGCTACGTAAAATCTAGACCTGCAGCTGCAAAATGAAAATATGACGTCCAACACGAACATCTATCCTCCTATCCCTTCCTCTCTCCCATCTGTTTCTCACATTTCTCCCCTCTCCACATAGAAAGTCTAGGGCCACTTCTGCTTGTTTGTTTGAGGGTGAAGACAAAACAATGGTTAAGTCAGGTATCGAGATGAGCAGTCATTGATAGTTTAATGGTACTATCATATAGATGAAGTACAAGATTTATTTTTTGTAGCAAGGTTCTGGATAGGTTAAATGAAGTAAAATTGCTAAATTTTATTAATTTTATATGAAGATTATCTCATCAATACACACACCAACGGCTTATATATTTTTCAATTCACAGTTTGTCAGTCAATTTTTATTCCTGTTAATAATTTATTACGTATCTGTGCGTGTGTGCATGTGCGCGTGTCTTCTCTCTCTCTCTCTCTCTCTCTCTCTCTATATATATATATATATATATATATATATATATATATATATATATATATATATATATATATATATATATATATATATATATATATATATATATATATATATATATATATATATATATATATAAAATTTTTACTTTCTTTCTTTCTTCCAAGATGGGAAATAGGGTGATGAAAAAGTGAGATGTTATTAGAGTTTATATCCTTAGACCTTTGCCCGGCGGCGAAACCAAAAATGTTACAAGCTAAAAATATATATGTGTGGTGAAAAAAATGAATGATTACGTGAATAAATGAAAATTAAAAGAATTAATGATTAATAAAAGAAAGGTGCTTTCTGCACCGAGTCACAACCAATAGTGTTACAGTGTAACTGGGGGGGTATATGTGTAAATGTACAGTGTACTAATGATGTCTAAATGTAAACAAGTCCTAACCTGGCTACCAAGTATGGATAGCCAACCATTAATGTATCACATAAACCATGTGTTGAATGTAGAGTAAATAGTGTCAGAGTGTAACAGTGTAAACATGGCCAATTGGCATAAATTCATAATTCAAAAAGACAAATAATTAGTCAGTAGTCTGACAATTAGTAAACACCAGCTCACACAGGGGCATAAATCATCCAGGAATTGCCCATAACCACAATGTGTACCAATAACGTATTTACAAACAAAATATTAAAGAAAACAAAAGAAGTACAAGTAACAAATAAATTAATATTGAAACTCAAAACTTGCGTTGTTGCACTCAAAAATCATTGATAATATTTAGTGTATGCGAGAAATTTAAAAACAATGAAATGAAAGTAAAATTAATTTTTTAAGTAACCCACGACATCAAATAACTCTAAAAAGAAAAAATATATATAATTTCTTTCTTGGTCTAAAAAAGTAAAAAGTATAATTTCTCTCTTTGTCTTTTAACTTTATTAAAAGTAGGCCTACCTATTATTATTATAATGATGAGCATCATCACATTGGGGGACCGCTAATTGAGATTTAAAAAATACAAATAAAAAGAACATTGATAATGGTGAAAGTATGGATTATACGACGCTTTGCTCTATGTAAGCAATGTTGGCATATAACAAAACAACAATATCCAATCGTTTAGTTTTCAGTCTTGATTAATTTATTCTGAAAATTTCGCAAAATAGACACAATCATCGACGACATCAGCCCTGACGTGTCTGCCCATTCGGGTCGCCTCATTCTGTGATGCCCCCGCCTCCCATGCCAAATACAGTGCATTGCGCGCTGCTATCAAGCGAACGCGTCTTATATAATTGGTACAATGTTGAAACACTGCATGAACTTAGTATTCCTAGTAAGATTGATGTACAAAGATTAAGTTTGTACGTACAATTTGAAACTAGTAGATATTTTCTATTTTTTTTATATCTATGTATTACTATTTATACTTCTTCACATGACTTGAGGACGCTTATCATCCAAATATTCATAGGTGCTTTTAATGAAGTTAAAAGGCCAAGAGAGAAATCATTTTTATACTTTTTAGAATATTTTTTATATCTGGGGTTACTTAAAATTTTTAATTTTACTTTTATATCATACATAACATGTATGCTGAATTAATGCCGGAACCTTTGTGTACTTCCAACATGTATGCACACACAAGTCACCTGTCTTTCGGCAGCTCGCAGCTACCAGAGATAATGTTTTACTGTTCTTCCGCTCCCATACCAACACAACTTCATGGCCACATGCAGGAGTGGAAGTGTGGCGACGCAGCTGGGCGGACTGTTAGCGAAAGGAAGCGCAGACAAGCGACATTTACATGGTACATGCTCTACATTTCCAGCATAAAAGTAGCACGCTAATTTGAGCTGATGCTACAAATTAAGGAGCGAAGCTCCCTCGGAAACTATTAAATAAAAAATGAGCTGACCACATAAAACTCCAAAAAAAAAAAAGAGATTAATACTTTCAGCTAGCTCCTTCAACAACTGATACCTATTTATAAATGTGTCTGTGTGTGTTAGTAGATTTATGTAATTGTAAGTGGATGTATGCTTGTGGCTGATGAGGTGTGGGTGAGAGTATATTTAAATATGTATGTGTGTACTTGTAAGTTATGTGTGCATGTATGTATGTATTAGCATACGTATTTGCGAGAATGTTATGTGTGAAACGTTCAAATTATACCAACATAGATTTGGATGTGACAATATTCAAACATATTCGTACCCATAGTGGAAATGTATGGTACAACAGAAGCCTATGAATTAATATAATACCTTGTTGGTGTGTATAGCTGTAGAGACAACATAAAAATTCATACATATTATTTGCTAAATTAAAAACCTATAGTTTCTTCTTCACTAGCTAACTAGATGAGAAGAGGAGTTCATTTCATATTTGCTAGCGATTTGGGTAAATTTTTTTTATTTCAGTATACAAAACGGTGGATGATTTAAACAGTTTTCGTATATAAACTTTGCATGTACCTGTATATAAATATATTTGTAAATAATTGGGGTCATATGCCTCCCGGCACGTGCGTCATGTGCTAGGCAACAATAAATATTATTGTTTTTTTCTTTTTTGGAATTTTTGTAAGAAGTTTTAGGTACGTGTAACATTGACATAAACAAAATTTTATGTGTTTTGTCTCAGATTTGACATAACTGCATTGAATTAATGTCAGAATGTTTAATATTGAAACATTGTTACTGGAATTTAAAGTAATTACATTTTGACACTAACTTAAAGACATTGATAGGTCATCACTTGTTTGGAGATTCCATGCTTATGTGTTTGAGCATATTTGTTGCGGCTATACTGGACATGGTTGAATCCACACATAGGAACCGTAAGTAGACTCCAAAGTCAATAGGGTTTATATTTCCTAAACAACAGTATGTGTACTGTAAAGAAAATTTTGTAGTTGGACAATAGGATAGGCCTACTTGTTCTTTGAACAGAACGTTCGAACAGCCTTTACATCTTCGTTCAAAAGTGTGTCCAGTGGTATTTATTGGTGTTGACTTAATTTTTAATATTAGTATACATATATAACATCATTCAATAGCAGACTCACTAACTAAACGTACCCCAGACAGGGCAGCTATAACTGTGCTACGAAAAACCTCATCTATCAGCTACAGTGCACTCAGTGCAATGCAATATATTGGCCTGACCACCAACACCTTTAGACAAAGGATGAATAGCCACAAAGCTGATACGAAAAAAACCTCAGCTGAGGTGTTGGTGACCCACATGAAAAGCCAGTTGCAGCACATGCTGCATCACAAAAGTCCAGTTTTGACTCTTGCTACACCATCGGAGTGGTGAGGGCTCTACCTCAGCAGAACAACAGTGCTGAGTTGAGACGCTGGGAACTGGCTCACCAATACATCACCAAATCCAGACAGCTACCTAGCTACCTCCAGATAACCTCTCTTCCCACTTTCAAACTTTCCGCCACACCTAGTGTGTCCTCTGGCCGCTAGGTGCACTGATTACCAACCTACGCTGAACAATAGACATCAGTGTGCCTACACTCGCCGCCTGAAAAAGCCGGCCCGGCTGGTGAAACGTCGCAAGCCTCCGCAGTTCCGCAGAAAATGTGTTTGTCCTTTCTTGTGTATGTTTTATCAACGAGTACTACTCTGTAAGTACTTGTGCACCGTATTGTAATATTATTATGTAATTAGTAAGCCTAGTGGCTAGGGGTGTGCGAACGTTAGAGAATTTGAACCGAACCCAAAAATTGTTCGGGTTCGTGTTGGCACACGAGTTCAAAATTGGTACAATGACGATATCATAGCACACTCATATTCATCAATTTAAAGTTGTGAAAAATTGGCGTATTTTGGCATGTATCATTATCGTAACTTGTAATTTTCTCTTAGTGTTATAACTTCCTCCGTTAGGCAAGCCATGCTAAATACTGCTATTACAATTTCCACAACGTGTTTATTTATGAATAATTTTGCAAAACAGTTTACAGATTCGTATAATAACTACACCCACATTTAATTTCAGATAATCACGCCTGCTTAAATACCGAGACAAGTCTATAAATTACTCGTAACTCTGTTAAAAACAACGTTAACCACCATTGTTCGACCGCGGTCAACTTCTTGGACTTGGACACCAACGCCAACACTCTCCCATATACGTTGACGCCATGACACTTTTGAATGAAAAGTACCATTCCGAAAACATTTATGCTTATTTTAATGCATTAAAATTGTAAAAACTGCAACGTACAAGTACGCAATTATGTATTATTATAGATAAAAATACGTTTAAATGTTTTATTGACTACTACATAAAAGAACTTATGTATATTTTTAACGCGGAAGTATTGCACTAAACAGCTTTTTAATCAATATATTTAAGCCTCAACTGTTATCAAACTAGTGATTCTCGCTCAATGAAAATTACACAGAACGATAGCGACAACATTACTTTATAAAACGTAAGTTTCAGAATTTTTATTTAAGTCGTCAGTTTTTTGCGACACCGAAAGACCAACAGTGATGTGCGGCGTGAGACACTTCTTGCTGGAGTGTGGCACAGAAATTGCGACACAAGTTATTGAATTTTTTCCAAACGTATCGTTAAATAAATATTTACTAAGTACTATAATAAAATATGTATAGGTCTTTATCTACAATATGCACTTGTTAAGATCTCTCTAACATAAGTATATTTCAAACTACCCGGCGTCAAACTTGACAGTCTTGTACGGAATATACAAATATATTTAAGTCTCAACTGTGATCAAACCAGTGATTTTCACTCAATGAAAAGTACACTGAGCGATAGCGACAACATTCCTTTATAAAACGTCAGTGTCAGAATTTCTGTTTAGGCCGTCAGTTTTTTGCTAGAGAGTGTGTCGCGGAAATTAAGACTCATGTTTCTGAATTTTTTCCAAACGTGTCGTTAAATAAATAGTAACTAAATATCATAATAAAATATATATAGGCCTACACCTACAATGTGCACTAGTTAAGATCTCTATTACTTACGTATATCTAAAACTATCGAGAGTCAAACTTGACAGTCTTATACGGAATATATGAATATATTTGAGCCTTAATTGTGATCAAACCAGAGGTTCTCGCTCAATGAAAATTATACTGAGCGATAGCGACAACATTCATTTATAAAATGTCAGTATCAGAATTTCTGTTTAGGCCGTTAGTTTTTTGCGACACCAAAACACATACAGAGATGTGCGTAAGTACTACTTAGAGGTAGTATGCTTGCGAGTACAGTAAGGGAGACTGGTATGTTCAGTAGGAATTGGCGACTGTGAGAAGGGTTGGCAGGTTTATAGCATTGTAGGGATATGTAAGGGTCCACTCACTGCTGGGCGGTAACCCAATTGCGAGGATATATTTATTTTATTAATTATGTCATCTCCAACTGATACAATACTTCTGTGGTATGATTAGTGACAAGCAGTGATATGCATAGGTTGTTTTCGGTTAGGTCTACATATTTGTGTATTAAATTACCTGAAAAGTACTAGTCGCATAAATCCGCAAGGCCAACAACAACTTATTCATTACCGGAAATGGTAAACCATGATTGTCTGGCTTTTCCAAATGTTGCACAAATGGATACTCCAAAATTTTTTTCAAATATATTTTCTGTTAATATTTCCATCGGATCTGGCATTCTTCTAATGTATATTTTTGGAAACCGAACATGATCTTCCATTCCATTTCGTCGTAGAACTCATAAACTTCATTTATATGGTTTCGAAACTCATTCAAATCGTCCATCATGTTGAAATCGTTTATGGAATTGCTCGTCTGGAAGTGTTGCAGACCACATCCGTAAAGAAATGGAAGGCTTTCCTTCCCTATGTGTGGATCGACATCTGTGTGTGGTCTATAGGATGTGTTTTTGCTGGAAGAGGTATCATAGAATGGATATGTCACCCAGGTGGAGACTATAATCTGCAAATTGGCTGGGAGAGCCTTTTGTGTATGGAATAGCTTCTGGGTGGCAACTATAGGATCGGGCCTCAGTCTTCTCCCGGGCCCGACCATGGGCGGTTGTGTTTAGCTTGCGACCGCGGTGCCACACCTGAGCCGTGTCATCGGTAAGTTCCTTTTTTTTGAGTTTAGTGTTCTTGTTTTTTCGTGTTTTTTCAGTTAGGTTTGGTTAATTGTTTGTTTGCGTTGATGACATGTCGAGGGTGTGCTGTCGCAGCCGCGAGCCCTGTACGACTAGGGATTTGTCCCTATTTTTTAATGGAATAAAGTGGCGCGCGTGTGTCGGCCACAGCAGCTTAA